>JALLBF010000410.1:0-11651 GCA_036939945.1 Thalassiosira sp. AJA248-18
CCCATCCTGGCCCCACCCCATACCAAGCCTACAAACACTTGCAGGCACAATGGATGGCCCTGCTTTGACCTCAATCAATCATTTGCATAATGCCAGGTGGGCTGAAGAGGTGATTTCTAGCTCAAATGCAGACCTGTGTCCGGGTGGCTCCGGTGTCCATGGTGCAGATGGCATGTGTGGAGGCGCTACCCAGTCATCTTCCCCCCTCCCCCTCGTCAGCCTTCCTTCACCTCTACATTCATTGTTCTATTCATTCATCCCACGTTTCTCACAACCAATACGCAAGATAATTTCAAGTCTCTGCCCCATCATCATCTCTCATTGATTCCACAATGCAACCCAAGTCATTCGCCAACCAATTCAAAACATCCTCTCGTGTTTTGGTTTGTTTGATCTTTCTCTGCCCCCCTTCCTTGGCATTTCTTGGACTCTCATCATCTTTTATTTCAATTATCATGACAGGGTGATACTTCTGCAACACTTTCTTTGCCCCCTCGAGGAAGTGGAATTCACACCCCTCACAATCATCTTTTATTAATGCCAATGGTCCCTTGTCTCCTTCTTCATTAAGCAAATCCAGTTCGAGTTGTGTACTGAGCTTCCAATTCTCATCGACTGTCTCTGGAACGATATGGATATTGACAGTATTATTCCTCTTGATGTTGTAATTTAAATCACTCGGTGGTCGACCTTCAAAGGCATATACGTCAAATGATGCCGCAGCCTTGGCCAATCTAACGGTGTAGTATCCAACAAATGCTCCTACGTCAATTGCTCGACCTTGCCCGAATAAATGTTTTTCAATGGCTTTTGCCACATGCGGCTCCCATTTCCATCGCAGAGAGTTCGCATGCTAACGCCCAAAGAACGTGTTCCGGAATGTGTACGAATGTATCCGACGTCAGTTGACATCCAAGAGTCTCCGCCCGTGTGACTGCAGAGGGAGGGGCGAATAAAGATTTATCGCAAAATAAGAAGGCAGATTGCCGCAATAAAAATGAAGACAAGACAGTATTGCTGTATCAGCCGAGACAGTGACCATTTATATCTCCATATTAGCAGTGGAATGCATAAACACAAGAGCACCTCCCAAATTTCAAGGCCTTGGCCACGTTCATCATCTTTTTGTTCAGCGCCAAATAAGATGGATGGCGTGAGCGAGATGCGAATGTTGTAAAATAAAATCAACAGCGAGATGGTCACCGCTGCAGATAGGGCGTAGAGGGGAGCTAATAGTTGGGCCGCGGGCACACGAGAGAGCTTGCCGCTGGCGTCGTGGTCGGATAATTCATCGGAGGCCATTGCAAAAGATTATGTTATCTCCATGAAGAGGATTTGCGGGGTCACCCTTGGACCACCACGGTCCAAAGTTTTTCCGATGCTTATTCCACCCAAACCTATGGTTTCGAGTCGTCCATTGGGGTGCACTTTAGTAGTTTCCAACACTACTGGAATGTCCGGCGGCAAACAGCAGAGAGGATTTGTGATTCTATCGTCGGCAGTCGGCATTGCGGTGATCGGGCATCTAAAATAGTAAGAAAAGGCGCGCAATATCAAAAACTAACGCATATCTGTCTAGAGAGTTAGCTGTAAGGTACCTAGTTAGCAGAGGTTACCATAATATATAGTACCTTTCAGTTAACTGCTACTTAAAACACGCTGAATTATTGGCACATCCCCACACCATGATTGTCACCTCTGAGTGCTTGGGGAGCGTGACAACTGCACAAACTGCTTTCCTCGCTGCTCCAAAGCGCAAGTCTCGGGAGAATTTCTGGGGACCAAACCCCACAACCTGGAACAGAACAGCACGAAAGAAGAGATGGTTTCATTCTCAGATATCCTGCAGCAGGTCTAACCTTCTAACGAAGCTTGGATCAAGCCAGCTGATTAAGATATAAGCTTTATCAAGTAACTTCTTCATCTTCTGCTTGCAATATCCACATCATTTATCATGTCTCTCAGCGGTCCTCAGTCAGCATCTGCGCCCTCTCCATAGCATGCTTCATCCACCCATCCTTCTGCGTCATACTCTTCTTATGATTCTGCACAGTTCTAAAGAAACTCTCCTGATCCAATATCGCACCATCGGTACCATACGCCGCAGCCTGCCATGCAATTGCCAGTTTCGAAATAGCACGTCCCGAAAACCCATCAGTTTCTTTCACCACGCGTTCGATTTCCTCGTCGCCAATGTCGACCGTGGTAACCTTCTTGGCCCATCTGCCCGGTGGATTGAGGAGGTATTTCTCAATGTATTGTGCAATCATCTTTCGACGTTCGTGTTCTCCGGGCAAATCAAATTCTACCATTTCATCGATACGATCCAGCACGGCTTCGTCGAATTGAGAAGGTTGGTTACTGGCGTATACCATCATGAATTGATCACTCTCCGTTCTAATCGGGTTGTGTGTACAATAGTTTCGACACGAAGTTGTTAGTTGCATACATAAAAAATAAAATGGTCTCCAAACTACACACACACTCATCATATGATGATGGTAAATTTTTCTCACCCCGTACGGTAAAGGAATGCATTCAAAGCATTCCTCTGATCCTCCGATATCTTCGTCGTTTCACGACTTTGCAAGAACGCATCCGCCTCATCCACAAACAAAAGAAGGCCCTTACGACTCGTCTTTGCCCATTCGAACAATTTGTGAATTTCCGTCACGGCATCCCTCCCCAGTGGAGCAATATCTCCACCAGTCAGAATGGCAAATTCCAATCCAGAATGCTGTGCCAATCCCTTGGCAAACATGGTTTTACCGGTACCGGGCGGACCATGCAGCAAAAGGTGGCGGAAGGGAGCACGATTCTTTTTCGTATGGGCGGTAGATATGGCAATTTTGCGAAGTTGGGAGTCCAGGCCTTCTTCCAATACGATGCCCTTGAGTGCATCTTGGGATTTCATGCCAATGCCGGTCAATCGTTGTGCGGAGGAGATGGGGTTTTTCACGAGTTGTGTCATGGCGACGCGAGAGGTTTCACGGACGAGACTGGGTTTGCCTAGCCTTGCCTGTTTTCCGGTTGTTGAACGAGTTTAGTAAATGCGTTAATGATATGAAAAACATAATTGACGTATGAACTGTGGTGTGCAGCACTATCGATATATCTCACCTCAATAAATCTTCCACCAATACCGGCAGCCGTCTTCGCCGAATAGATACCCACCGCAGCCAAACTAACCATGAATGCGGTATTACGTAACTTCTCCCCATCGGTCAAATAACTCGACATACCCTCCCCCAGCATTTTCCCTCCGTCAGAAATAGCTTTCAGAACGGTATCACGTTGCTCGATCGCCTCAAGACGGACCTTTTCGAGGATTAAATCGTGATTTTCGCGTTCTTGGCGGATGCGCCCCTCGGCCTCGGCACGGGTCTTGGCCAGTTCGGTTTTGGTGCGGAGTTCGGCTTCTATTTCGGCGGTTTTGCGACGCATTGCCTCTTGGCGTTCGACCATCTCTTCTTGTTTCTTTAGTTGTTCACTGTTTTATACGATTTTGGGGGGTGGCATAGAGTTGTAGATTGATTGATAATATGAGACCCCAGTTTGAGAATAAAACATATGTGTCACCAATTTCAATCAAATGAATGGTTCAACTGAAATCATGATGATTCTCAAAGCTCATTCATTCATTACATATCAAACAAAATAATATCAAACACTCACTCCTGCATATACTTCTGAGCATTCAACATATCCACCTGCCTCTTCCTCTCCAACTCATCCCTATACTCACTCCGATGCCGTTCATGCTGCGTCTGCGCCTCAAGCGTCTTCCTCGCCTCCTCCGCCTCGGCCGTGATATTCTGCTGCCGCAATTGTTGCGAATATGCCTCCATTTCGGACCGTTTGGCCGCCGCCTCGTGTTGCTTCGTTGCCTCTTGGGTTTTGATGAGTTCGATTGCCGAGGAGGCGTTGCGGCTGGAGTCGAGTTCGCGTGCGGCCTTGGCGGCGCGTTCGAGTCCTTCGGGGTCGAAGCCGGTGACGGAGTTGCCACCGCTGGAGTTGCTGGAGGGTGGATTTTGGGGGGACATTGCGTTGGAGAGGGTATCCTCTTTTTTCTTTTTACCGGCGCCGCCAAACATTGCTGCTTGTCTTTGTATTTGATGAGATTATAATCAGAGGGGAGGGGGCCGAGAAGGTTTATCCGTTGCCAACTGCCAATGGAAATATAATGTGGGAGTGCGGCTACGGGGCGCAGATGGTGGTGTTTGGTAGATATGATAGCAGCGCAGCGGAAGCAGAACCAGAGCTCGGTATTTTTGAGGTGGTGAACAACCCCGGCGCCAGCTAGCAGCTAGGTACACACCTAGAGGTATCTAGCATCTACAGAGCGGATCAAGGAGCGGATGGCGGTGGATTGTTGGCGGCAGGCGGCAAAGATTGCCGCCAACAACCCATGAAAATTAGGTAGGAATTGGTAATGGATCTTTTGTGTCACGTGCGGGACTGCGGACGGTGACAGACGGGTCAATAAGTTCAGCAGGACTGGCGGGTCGGTTGTCGGTCAAATCACACGCTCACCATTTCCGCTTTCCCCCGCTCATTGCTCGTAATCAAATTCACCTCCACCTCCCCCCCCGCGCCGCCTCCAAGTGAAAGTAGTAGGCACCCCATCTTCTCCGCCTTGATATCCGCCTCCATTATCACCGACAATATCAATACACCAGCTGGCCCTGTAGTATACCATATAGGGGTCTATATTTCTGCATTAATATAAAGGAAGGGTAATCTATATAGCGCGAAGAAAATTATTTTGCCATCATGGTCGTTCGCCTTCGACTTCAACGGTTTGGAAGAAAACACTCTCCATTTTATCGCATGGTGGCTGCAGATGCACGTGCGCCACGAGACGGAAAATTCCTTGAAATAGTGAGTGCGATTTTTTTGTAACTTTTAGATGGTCAGAGAAGTAGTGAGCAAATAATGGTGGGGGGCTAGTATTTAATCCTCGCATGTGTTCATGTGCAAAAAAAAACTCAGCTATTTTGTTGTTGTTCCAACATTTTTCCATTATAAAGGTGGGGACCTACAATCCCATCGCAAACAGCGCAGGTATCAAGGAAATTCGTCTCAAGGCGGACCGATTGCGCTATTGGATATCGGTGGGAGCACAACCGTCCGATCGTGTTGCTTGGATATTGGGAAAATTCGGAATTTTACCCCCACCACCACAAAGATTTAGTGTGCAAAAGATGATTCCAAAGAAAGATCGACAGAAAGAGGAATAAATTGGGGAGGTAGGGGGATGGGCATATTGATACAACAACAATTATGGTCCTTGGGTTTAGATTTTGTTTTGGAACACGAATAGGTACTGTGCACTGCAAACCAGCGACAAACGAGATAATGGAGTTGTTTGCACAAACAAATAATATTGGGAGTGGAGATAGAAATCAGGACCTCACAAAAATGATCGGGGGAGATATCAACGCCAAAGGAAAGTCGACGGGGATTTTTCACATAAATAATTTTACCAAACTTAATATCCTCAGTTTAATGAAGTGATAGACCACCATTGGACGCCCATGCAAAGAATGCTACAGATACAGCCAATGCTGCATACAGTACATCATCTCCAGCCAGTTGGAAGCCCTGCTTCCGTTCACCACCCCCCTTTCCTTCGATTACACTTGAATCTTCTACATCAATTGTTTTGCCCCCACCTAAAAATGTGCGCTCTACCCATCCTCCAACACCACGTTCCTCTGCACGAAAGCGTTCCCTTCGTATCTTGTCATAGTCGCCTTTGAGTGTGTATCCACTCGCATTGGAGCTTTCGAGCGCCAGAATACAATCGGCAACAGTTCCATCGCTTTCCATTAC
Organism: Thalassiosira sp. AJA248-18; assembly: GCA_036939945.1. Classification (NCBI taxonomy): domain Eukaryota; phylum Bacillariophyta; class Thalassiosirophyceae; order Thalassiosirales; family Thalassiosiraceae; genus Thalassiosira; species Thalassiosira sp. AJA248-18. Next base: position 5,836 of record JALLBF010000410.1, read on the forward strand.
TTCAGCGAGTGCATCCAAGGCTCCCAAGTTTTGGCGCAGTAATCCCATGGCAAAACCTAGCGCAAATCTTGTACGGTTGTCCATCTCTCTCTCGTCCATTCCACCATTGCTATTTTCATTTTCGCGTCGCAATCTACGGTCTTTTGCATCGTCGCTGAAGGATCCCAATGTATCTGATCCTTCGCCATCGCTGCTGCCATTTTTGCCCTTGTTGCTTGATGCAGAAGCTGCAGCTCCGTAAATCCGCCGTAGCTGGAGAAGATCAGCAAAACCCCCCTCTGCATTTCCATATGCCAGTATTTCTGAACAGGCCCCCGCCACGCTTATGATTGCGAGCTTATCCAGAGTCTCTTCGTCAAATCCACGGAAGGGCCATGTTGATGTTGGATTGTCTTGTGGAGCAAGAGCAAAATACTCGTCCGTTGAATCTTTATCACGAAATACAGATCTTTCCATGTCAGTGCCACCTGCTCCGCCTTTGGAAAAGTACGGTCGGTCACTATCCTCGTCATACAAAGTACTCCTTTCTGCATTAATGTCGGCACTGGAATCGTTGTCATTATTCTTTCTCGCATCAAACCCCAATACCTCGGCTCTATCTTTACCAGCATCTTCATCACTCAATGGATAAAACTCGCAGGCATTCTTGACGGCATTATTTGCTTGGTATGTTTTCACAGGCCAACCAACCAAGTATCCCACCAAAAAATGACCTGCTTCATGCTGAATCATTCTTTTCCGATAAGAAGGAAATACCTGCCTTTGTATTGTAACCAATGCTACGGATAGTTCAGATGGCAATGCCAAACCATACCCCACCAATATCAAGGGACTGAAGCATAATGCAAACACAAGCAACCACCGTAGAATATCAGGAAGGCCAGTAGCTTGCTGGGCTAGAATCGCACTGGAGGATCCAAAGAGGAATACACACAAGACGGCCAACGATGCTCTGTCAATATCCCTATCACCGTTTTGCTCGATTAAATCGGTTATCTTGTATCTGGAATTGATGGTGCGCGTCTGCAGGGAGAGCTCTGCGTCGCTGATGGGGCGTGTAGATAGATCTTTGGGTATTTTCACTGAGTCATAAAGTCGATTCGTTTCCTGATCGGTAGAAGGAGGAGGATACAGCGCCTGAGAAAGAATTTTGCGTGCTGTAGTTCGAGTACGACACGAATCAAGATTTTGTAGTACTGCTTTGTCAATGCCCGTATCTGTTCCTGATGTTTGGACAAGAAGATCACCTTCGGTTTGAATTGCTCGAAGACTAGATGTTGACTGCCGGCTGTATCTAACTGGTGAAGTAGTCAGACTTTGACTTCTCAGAACACAACATGCCAGCGCCAGGGCTCGGCTTCGGTAGCGGCTGTCCATCGCTTTATTTGATCGGAGGATTGGTTAGCTATCTGTTTACCTTGGCCACCGTTGCGCTCGCTGTTATTATTGTTGCTCAATATTATCACAGCATGATGGTGAGATCAAGATGCTAAAAAATGGAGTGAGATAGGTATCGTACCTATTTATTCTCCCATGGTCGGTCACGTCCTCGTCGTCCTGTTGGCCTAGGGATCGCCACGTCAGTGATTTAAATTAGGCTGAAATGAGATAGACCCAACCGGTTCCTACTCGTCTTATAGTATATACATAGCGAGCGAGCATAGAGTAGGTAGGTAGGTATGGTCGGTCCCGTTTGGACGGAGGCCATCTAAGTTAGATTGAAAAGAGGCCTTCCCATTCAACTGCTTTCAAAGCGAGCGGAGCAACAACAGCGAGCATCAGCATGGCATTGGCAGTTGGCAGACCGACCACCACCCCGCCCGCACAAAGAAATAATGCACAAGCTGGGTTTGTATCTGGTTTGTATGATTGCATAATAGTTTTCTCTACTCTAAACATCACCCGCCTAGAGAGACGAGGAGGGGCCGCTGTCGCCAGTAAATGAACTAGATGGCACCCACCATGGAACCTTTCGTGATCGCGCTTGCCACGCTGAGTTTGGCTGATTCCATCTCTTTTATGATCGTGACGCCAAGCCTGGCATTTTACGTAACTTCCTTGGGCGGGTCACAAGATTTTTACGGTTTTGTGTTGGCTGTATACTCATTCACATCATTTCTCGGTAAGCCCGTGCTTGGGCGATGGAGGTAAGCTTGATGACCCGCCAAATGTTATGTTGACGTATTATTCACATGGAATTGATCTGAAATAGTATGATTGGTTGCCATAGTGATGCTTACAACTTTCAGGTGCCCTACATGGTATCAATCACACTCTCCGTTCTAGGTGGACTCTTCTATGCGATCGCACCCGCGTTTGACGATAATCAAACTGCTCTAGCATCAGTAGCCCTTGGGCGTATATTGGGAGGGTTGGGAAGAGCGAATTCGGCACTGAATTTTGCTTATGTTGCTCGCGCCTGCGAAGGAAATGAACGTACATCTATTACTTCTATATTAGGAGGCATTCAAATGATTGGGATGGCCATAGCGCCACTGTTCAGTGCTTGCCTCTCCAATGTTAGTTTTACGCTGTTTGGTATTCCCTTCGATAATCTCAATAGCGTTGGACTACTCTTGATAATTTTCAATCTGGCTTCCCAAGTCGTGGTGTATCTTTACCTGCCAGATTTACCAATAGTGGAAGATAGCGTTAGTGATGATGATGATGCCGAGAAAGAGTCTGAGTGGCTGAAAATGTTTCGGTGTATCCTCCTCAATCCCCACCTTGGTGTGCCGTTCCTGACAATTTTTGCGTTTAATTTCAACTTTCAATTTATTGAAACTGCACTGGCACCTGCCGGCTTAGATGCTCTTGAATGGGTGAGGATTATATTGTGACGAATATTATGTTTATTGGCAACTGTTTCTGGTTTTGAAGATAATATGATGTTCTCATTCTCTTGCATGATTTGTCTGCCATACCTATCGTAGGGCCCTGTTGAAGTTTCATACGTATTGGGAGTTATGGCCGTTCTTATCTTCCTCGGAATGGCAGCAGTTCATCAGCTTTCTCAAAAAGGAGTGAGTGATTTCAAGCTTTTATGCTGGGGATTGCTTGGAAACACGATAGGCTACCTAATGATATACATGTTGTGGTATCGTAAGTTGGTTTTGGTCTATATCATTGCTATTTTTTTCATGCTGGTGATTTTCAGACCTCAATAACCCCCTCATTTGAAAAATCTTGCAGGTGGGGTGCACTACATGATATTTGTCTTGCCTGTATTTGTGGGGACAGGATCCTTTCCATTCTTGGGGGCTCCCAATCGATCTTTATTCTCTGAAGCAGTTGACCGAACTCCGGATTTATTAGGGTACGAAGGGACAATGCAAGCGTTGTTATCAGTGAGTTTTGCTCTCCTAGTTTACATGTTGCATTTTCTCTCATTCAATTGGTACAAATTTGTTCCTAACTCATTTCTTTTTGTTTTTAACCCAAAAATAAGATGTCGTCGTCCATAGGGGGTTTCACTGCACCGAGTATGATTACTCACTTCTGCTTGAGGACTCCAGAGGAAGTGTCACTAAGCAATGATGCAAGGGAATTTTCGCCACTAGCCTTGCTTTCCCCATTGCTGAGTCTCGTTGTATTAGTTGCAACATTTATTGCTGGTGAGCCTGTTGCTGGTGAGCCTGAAAAGAAAGTAGATAAAATGACCGAATCAGAGGAGGAAGAGAGCCCTGGTGAAATGACGCCTCTGGCACCAAGAAGGAGAAGTGACGGAGATACAGCAGATCCACCACCAAAAACTGACAACTTGGGTGAACCCATTAGACGGTTTAGTTTGGCCGAGGAAGCAAGAAGTGCCAGTATTCGATCGACAATGCTTGCACCCATGGGACTGATTCCACAGTATGGACAAATTTATGAAGACGACAGAAGACGAATACCTAACATTCCGATGACACATCTCACATCACATCAAACAAGATAATATGTCATGGTTCATGGTTCGTACGATAGAAGATAATATGTCTGCTGAGATAAACTATCTCTTTTAGGGTTAGGTAAATAAATTGACACTATCGGCAGTATTACTGCTGATACCGATACCGATATCGTTATTGGTAATGATATAGTTGCCAATAGTAAGTGCATTACGTCACTACTATTTATTTAACAATAGGCCAGCTTATTTTATATTGTATTGACACATTCTAGCTTTCATTTCCATATTGTAATATACCTTATGAAAAAAAGAAAGTTGTTTCAAATTGTGATCTCTCTTTGCATTAATTTTCCTGTTGTTATCTCCTTCGTTCTGGTCCATTGCCAACTGATGACGAGGAACGACCCAGCTCTACATCCAACGCCATAAGCGGCTGGCGTTCGCTTGTTTGACTGTCTCCATTATCACCGATACCATCTTCTGATTGGCTTGGGCCATCAAAGGGTAGGCTGGGGACCAAACATTTCTGTTCAATTGTTAATTGATCCCCATTATTGTCTTCTAATGAATTCACTTTTTGGAAGCTAGTCTTTCGAACTTTCCTATCTGCATTGCGTTTATTCCTTTGCTTCTCAAGGCTAGCAACCGTCAAGCCTCCCAGCACTAAAAAGCCCCCCACGACATACTTCCAATTACTCTCTTTTGGGAACAATGCGAAGCTAAGTATCAGTGTGAGTCCCTTTCGTGCTGTCCCGACGAAAACGGCCGCAACACCCCCAAATTTCCGTACCACGGCAGTATGCGCAGACACTGCAATGTGAGAAATTAATATGTATGCCACCATGCTTAGGAGGAAAGTTTGTCTAATCTCTATTGATGATGGTGTCCCCATCACTTCTTCCTTTTCTGGAGCCAAATCAGTTTGTGGAATCATAGTTGAATTTGTGGCTCCACCCATTAGACCAGCAAAATAATTGTGTTCATCAACCTTCGGCTTTCCCATAACAAAATGAAACATGCCAATTAAATCCCCGCTCAAGATAGCACTTCCAGTTTGTACCACGAGTGTATATATGTTTGTGAAGAACATCACTTCTGATTTGCTGGCGTCATACGTCCGAAATAACTTTTCTTGTGCATTGGGCAACACTGCATCGGCAAACACACTCAAGGTCACGAGGGATAACCCAAAGGGATGGAATTGTGGCTTACTCAATGACCAATCCCCAGCTGCAAATGTGATGAGACCCGCACACACAGCCATGGCGCTCCCAACCTCCACATACGTGAATCGTTTTGCATTCCCCATTACATATGCTAATACCATCGTTGGTAATAATTTGCAACTCCGGAAAACCACCTTTGTAGGAAAGTTAATATAATTCAAACTCCAACTGGCAAGGCTCGAGCTCATTAGTAAACATACCGTCAGCGGGGGATAAGCCTGCCATGGGGCCAGGCGCGGTCGTCTTCCCTCCCCATTACCGATGAATGGTATAGAACTTCGTTCCAACCCGCTACACAGTGTGACTCCCAGCACTTCCATCCATCCCAGCATGGGTCCAAAGGTAAATCCCTCAGTATTGATCATCGACTCCTGAATAACATTGTGTATGCCAAAGAAGAAGAAGACGCAGCATGCCAGGACTACGAATTGGATAGGTCGAGGGAGGATTTCGATTTTATTGGATAGGATGGACCCGATGTTGTTGTTGCTGCCGACGGTGGTGTTGGCATTCGGGGAGGACATTGTGGTGGCTGAAGATTTGGATTTGGATGGTGTGTTGGGGCAGTCTTCGTCGACGGTGGCGACGGCCAGAATTGGAGTTGGTCTTGGCATTGAATGTGTTAGGTGGTAGCGATGGTTGGAGTGGTTGGACGCTCAATGCCAGCAGCGTACTACCTATTGTGATTTCGCACTGGT
>JALLBF010000411.1:0-11902 GCA_036939945.1 Thalassiosira sp. AJA248-18
GCGTCGTTTCCCACAGTTTCCCACTACTTCATGCTACTTCATGGTACCTACATACAAGTAGTAGGTACTCGTGCGTGGTGACTGGTGACTTCCTGGTGACCCCTAAATCCTAATCGCGGCTCGCCCCATCCCCCATCGCTCGCGCTATCCGCTATCCGCTCTTCCAGATATCAGGCCACCATATCACGAGCTTCTTATCAAAGCGCTCCTCCGACCGTATCAACAAACAACAATTCAGTGCAGCAACAGCACTAGACATGGCGACTAATGACGATGATTTGTATGGCGATCTCGACGATGCCGTCGCTAAGCCAATGCCATCTACTACATCTTACACATCATCGACGTCAAGAAAGTCGTTGACTGCGCCACCAACTATGATGTCTCAGCCAGAAATTGCACAGCTACAACAACAAGTCAAGTCCCTGAAAGTGGAGAATGATCTTCTGAAGAGGAATATTGGCATTCTATACAGGACATCAAAGTCTGAGTTAGAACGAAAGGATAGGACGATCGATCAGCTGCAGAATGAGTTGGATTCGACGAGGGGCTGAAAATAGCTCGAACATCTTCATATTGCAAGCGCCAGGAAATGACAGTTCAAGAATTCCATATCGTCTTCCAATACAGCTAAATGAGCATCGTATCATATCAAGCAATAAGATAGGGCAATGAATTATGAATTGGATGATATCAGATCAGAAGACAACGATGAAAATGGTCAGATCGATTGGTGATTAACTTTGAGAGGAACAACAGGCTACAGCTAACTCTTGATCTGCCAATACATTTGCATAACATTAAGAAATTATCAATAGCTTTTACTTCATGCATCATGACCAAAATGACTTTCCATTCTTATCAATTGAATCACTTTTTTTGCATGGAAGTTTGGACGGTTTGTCTCGATAATGACAACTAAAAATTGGCTCAGCTGCACAGCATGGTTGCACAAGTGCCGTATTTTCTGTCGACGATCCACCACCAAGAATATCTGACGCAGTTTTACCAATGCATTCGTCTGTCACATACCACTCCCCAAGTTGTCTCAGGAATAGGAGTTTGTTGTCCTTGTTCTCCGTCCATGACCTGTTCAGATGGTACAACATAGTAGTATGGAAATTATTTACATTTCATGTTTGTTAGGGAAATGGTATGCACGAAAAATGGCCCTCTGTTCTGACAATACACTGACTTACATGTGGAATATATATGCGTCTGTTTCCCTTTTGATGAACTTCTTCATGAAGTCTCTTCTCCGGTGATAGTGATACCCCCCTAGAAGAAAAAAGAGCAGGATGCCATGATTAGATATGAATAATTTATGATACGGAGGAGACATCAGCGACGCACCTGGAAACATCTCAGTTTCGCGGTCGAAAACCTTGACATTGAGCCCAAAGAGCGAACTGTGTTCTGCAAGCAATTGGACAAGCACCTGCTGATGCGAATCCCAATTTATTATTAGGTCTGAATGATATAGCAATGATGTAAATAAATATTGACTTCTTTTGTTCGCACGGACGTAGTAAAAACCACTGTTTGCGGAGTATGGAGCATATCTGACGGAGTTAGAGCCATCATGTTGGAATAAAACATCGAAGGCAGATATGCTTAAAGACTCGTCGTGGAAGAATTTCATCGGGTCCTTTATCCAAACTAGTCATGAAAACAGTGGCAATACCATGGTTAGCTGATTTGAAGTTGTTTGTGCTTCCGCCATGCGGAAGCTCTGCCCAATTTTTACTTCTACTTTTTGTGTATTGAAATGAAACACTCACCAATGTCTACATCTTGAAAAAGCACGTCATACCCAAGCATCAGAGGATAAAGTACACAAAGCACCTAAAAGTCATGAATGTGAGTACAATGGAAAAGACCATAGCAATAAAAGCTGGGAAATTAGTCTGGCTGTTCTCACCTTTGCGTACATCATGGCTTGAGAGAAATGCTCATGGTGAGTGTACATATGATGGCAGCATCAATCAGCAATGCTCTCAAGCGGTTTGAATATTCTCACCTCTGAAATTCTTGTCTCCGTATCGCCTTGCTTCTCCACTTGGTAGCGGTCCCATATTCTTGAAATGGTTTATGATGATCAACAGACAACCAAAGATTTTAGCTGAGAGGTGAGGACGAAGAATTTTTTTTGCCATGGGTTACCATACTATGCATCACAATGTCATCAACCTACCTTCTCATCGTAGTAAGTGGCCAAACCCAGACCGTCTGCAAGTTCCTTTGTTTCAATATCTGTAGGAAATACCAATACATTACCCAGGTCAAACCCCCTTCTTCGTGCCGAACAAGCAAAGTTTATCAACAATGAGCTCTGACCCATGTTGCAAGTCAGAACAACAACAGCATTGTCCCGTGCTACCTTCTGAAGGATGGGTTTCAAGTCATCCAATATAGAATCAACATTTTGCAAAAACGTGCGGAGCATATTCCAATGACGTTTGACTGGACTGAATTTGCCATCAGATGGCGGACCGTAGAAGTTAGCCTTTCCACGTGATGCATACCCTCTGCTAACAAGAGCAAGGGGTAGATTTGGCTTTACAGGTGTGCTCTTTGCCGTGTCAACCCTCATCCAACGTTGGATGTGATAACTTTCATAATTGCCAATGATGGCTGTGCATTGTCGAGTATTGCCCGGGTTTTCGGTAAAAATGACATTCATGGCATCGCAATTTTCGGTGGCAGTTTTCGGGTCAATTAAGGGAATGCCCTTTTCATCGTTGTATTCTGCAGAATGCGCCAGGGATTTGTCTGTAGGCAATGCCTGTTTGTGCTGATATATTATGATTGCATCTTCTTCACCAGTGCCTTTGCCAGGGTCCATAGGATTACCAAAGTCAAAAAATGCAGCAAGCTCATCTTTCTTCATCCGCGCGATCCCATTGGCAAATTTTTCGGTTGTTTTAGGGAAGCGCCTCGTTTCTGACGGTTGTTGATTGTCTACTTCTCGCTTTCCATGTTTTTCCAATTCTAACTTCACTTGTGCTTCAATATATTGCTTCTCGGTCTCCTTGCAGTCCACAGCATTAGCTGAATCATTTCCAGGTAGGCTCTCGCCGTACATCAAATGAGCAACGCTCATAGGGGCATGCATCATAGTCGAATCCAAAGATTGATGCCCAAACAACGAGCCTGCCAGATAGGATGACCCACATACGAGCAATGCAAATGTGATTTTGACTATGAAGATGATAATGTTCGAAGCCGCTGCATCTCCTCTGTTCGATAGTTGTGATATTTGCGGCGGTCGAGAAGAACGGAGAGGAAGAGACATCGTTTCAGCTGCTCACCCCTATTTATTTATTCGGCGTCTGTTCGGCGTCAACTTCCTATTCAATCCAAGTGACTGATGATTGCCTTGCACCCGGCCGCGGAATCTGTTGCAGCAGGAGAATCTCAGGGGCGGGGGAAGGGACGGACCCTTTGACGAAATAATAGCAACAGGTCCAATCCAGAGCCAAAAGCCAACAAAAACCAAAGCCAAAAGAAAAGCCAACCACTATTGGACTGAATGATTGAACAGTGTTGAAGCAGCGCGCGCGCTACTCTCCTCTCATGAAACAGCGATAATGTTCGTGTTGGAATTAATACAAATAATGATCGCTCACAGATCGGCACCATTTTGGCTACATCGGCTCACACTTCACATCACACTTTCGTTTCTTCGTACGACCAACACCCAACACCAACATACCTTACCTACGATACCTATCACCGCGCACTGCTTCAATTCATCCTTCTATCTAATCCTTCACTTCATCTCATTACCTCAATCGCACTATTGTAGAACTGGACAATGAACTACAACGCTGGATATAACACACCCCGTGGGGCGTCTCCTCCCCTGTCCTACTATTTTCTCCCACGCCAACGGCTTAATACACTGCTTTTTGTACATTCCATCTCCTCCTTCATTATCGGTGGCATAGGCTATCTAAACCCAAGCGCTTCAATGTTATTTTTCAGCATGGAGAGTGCCAGAGAAATAGGGATAGGGCGCATTCTCACTCGGCTCTTCTGCTCTTTGATATTTGCTCAGGGGATTATGATATGGAGGGCACGCAAGATTAATGATGGGGAAATAAAACGAGCATTTATTTTGGCATACTTTGTTTGTTTTTTGTTCTCGACGTTGGCCCTGATAATGGAGCATATGTCAAATGAGGGCATAGTCGATGGGAAATTCTTCGGTATCATGAAGATCATTGTAATGGGGGGTCTGACCGGTGGATATGGTTGGTTCACATTCTACCAACCTCCTCTTGTCTAGTGAGTTTTGTCTGACATGTTTTGCATTTTGTCTTGCTATTTGGCATTTGGAATGCATTCTCACAAACGATGATGAATATTTGTATTTACATTACTTATTGGTTTATAATCATACCAGCTCATTGTCTGGTCAGCATGCATACCGACATTAATAGTGACTGGGAGGTTTGATATAGGAAAGTCAAACCGATAATTTATCTGCCAAGTGTGATGGAATCTCCCCAATAGCGATGACGGGTGTACAGAGATATTGGAACTGGCGAACATCATTGGAATCCAGTGCACTCGACATGCATACATCAAACCCATTATTTTAGAGGCGATTGTGATCTTTGCCAGGATGGATGCCGTCACATCTTCAGGCGCCTCAATTTGAAGCTAGCGGTGGGGTTTGCGCTACTCAACAATTCAAAGAGTTCATGGGGCAACCCGAATCGTCTTACCTTACCATCCAATTATTCATGTAGATTGACAAGGCATGCATAGTTACCACCACCAATTTATCAGTAAATTAGTTTTACCATCCTGAAATTGAAATTGAATGTTTAGTTGATCATTTAAGTCTTGTAAAAATCAGTTTCTACATAATATTCTTTATCGTGGTTCGCAATCCTACAAAGTTGATCAGGCATTTTACATAAAACGATAACATCACTTGATCAATGCGGCCCGTCCATGGATGAATAAAGATGAGTGGTTTAGATAAGCGACAAGTACATTAAGGCGATCACTTCAAAGTACAACAGAATCTCATGGAAAATTGGACAACAGCAGGGAGAATTCTGATGACATTCGCTGCAAGTGCTTCCAACTAGATCATACCATACTGTATGGCAGTCGAGGAATTATTGAACTGTCTAGTGTATTGATCAAAGAATCTATGATGAAAAGTTTCTCACCCCATTACTTTATAACACTAAGAAAATCCAATACCCCATTTTTTTGTCCTCCGAAGGTGTTAGAGTACAGAACTCCACGATAGAAGATACAATTACAATTATCAAGTCATTTCAAACATCTGTTGTTGTTTCTGATAACTGGTACACGCGCCAAGCTGATTTTTCACCCTCACTGGTAATATCATCGTTTACTCAGCGCGGCAAAGACCGTCCCAGCATTGTGGGCCAGCCGCAGGAAGGATTCTAATGATGTTAGCAGCACCGGGTGTTCCGAATGGTAGTCCAGCTGTAACAACAAGAAGGTCATTGGGATCATTCACAAGACCTTTTCTCAAGGCAGCGCGGCACGCATTTTTCAGCACAACGTCGAAATCATCATCATTCTGTGAATCCACCACCGCTGGGTTCTCATAGTTGAAGAAATCTTCATCGTCGGCTGTGAAACCAAATGATCCTGAGCGAGGGAGATCAGGGTAGACGCCCCAACTCATGGCAAGCTGGCGAGCAGTTTCCTTGAATGGTGTAATACCAAGAATTGGAACAGTAGGCCTCTCTTGTGAAACACGAAGGACGGTGGATCCTTGGAGGGTGAAGCAAACGATAGCCTTTGCATTTGTAGTTTGTGCAATTTGACTAGCAGCTGTGGTAATGGCATCGGCGGCAGTGTCCCTCTTCGTCATGGATAATTGATTCAAGTAGTTTCTGTAGTGGTCGTCAGATTCAACTCTGTTAATGATCCTCTGTTGCATTGCAACCGATTCTTCCGGGTACTGATCAGTAGACAAATTGAACAAGTGGTGAGAGACAGCATGTCAATGATACTGTTCGCACATAATGCAACTTGAATGAACTCACCGCTCCTGCGGCACTCTCCGCAGAAAGCATGATTGCATCAGCTCCATCATAAATCGCAGTGGCGACATCTGAGGCCTCAGCACGTGTTGGAGTAGGCGACTCAATCATTGACTCGAGCATCTGAGTGGCCACAACGACAGGCTTCCCATCCCGGCGGCATGTATCAATGATCTGCTTTTGCAAAAGCGGCACATCCTCTGGTGCACATTCCACACCCAGATCACCACGAGCCACTGGAGAGAAATGATTTTCCTGTTGTTAGTATGACCTTCATAATAGTGTGAATTCAGTATGAAGCAAATAACTTACCCATGATTCCGTCGCAGAGATTGACAATTTTTTCCAAGTTGTCATCCACGAAGCAAGAGGGTTTTTCAATCTTGGCCATGACAGCTGGACGGAAGGCATCTTCCGGAAGGTGTAAGTCAATCAATTCGTGGATTTCCTCAATGTCAGCCGGTTGTTGGACAAAACTTAAGGCAACCCAATCAACTCCAATGCCAAGCATGTATTCAAGATCAGAACGATCTTTTGGAGTGAGCGGACTAATATCCAAAACACTGTCTGGGGTATTGACTCCCTGGAATAAAAAAAGGATAGTAGGCATTATCAGAAAAGTCACCGAATCAAGCTGTCAAAAAGTACATCATAAATTGCTCACCTTGCGATTGCTAATCTTCCCCGGCACATCAACACGGCATTCCAAGTATTTATCTCCTTTTCCAACCACGGTAAGCTTCACTTTGCCATCATCAACCAATAGAACATGACCAATCTCCGATGCTTCAATGATCTCAGGATGGGGGAGCATAACGCGTGTACCATCACCCATAGCTTCATCTAAGTCTAGGCGAAATACCTGGTCCTTCTCTAACACCTCACCCTTAGGATTGGAGAATTCCCCAACCTTGAGAGATTTAGTATCAAGACATGGAAGAAATCGAAGTGTTAATTATCATGATGAAACATAGCCTGCTTGCCTGAACAAAATACAAGCATATCATATGCACAAAAAAACAATGAAGTACTTACACGCAACTTTGGACCTTGCAAATCACCAAGCACAGCAATAGGATGAGAGTACTTCTCCTCCACCTCCCTGATCATCGTGAGCAATTCCTTCTTCTGCTCCTGTGACCCATGACTGAAATTCAAACGGAAGATGTCGGCCCCAGCAAGGAAGAGTGTCTCGATCATTTCCACAGTAGAAGAGGCAGGGCCGAGGGTCGCAAGCTGCTTGGTTCGCTTGCGCCAACGTTGGGCGACCTTGGGAATGGCAGCGACCGATGTTTGTTGCTCGGCTGGTTGGGACGGCGTGGCGACAACATCCTTCGTGGCAGCGGGGGGATCGGCAGTGGTAGATGCAAGAGTGGATGGGCTGGTGCTCAAACCGCGGGTGGCAAGATTTACCTTGCCGGGAGTGAAGGATTTGACAGAGCTGACGCCTAAAACTGCCAATAGGGCAATAGCTTTGGTGCAGGCGGGTGAGATTTTCATGGTGTCAGGTGATGGGTGTGTTATTCCAACGATATTGAAAATTTATGAGATATTGGACGAGAGTGAAATGCTGAAATAATGAGGGTTGTTTCACGGAGAGGATCCAATTGAGAATTCTCAGGCACGGATAGAATTAATAGTGGCGACGTCGAGATATTGCTTCTTCTCAGTTTCCCTTGGCACTTGAATTTGAATTGTGATGTGGATATATCGTGTCAGGCAGTGTGATAGGTTTGATGTGCCATCTCCGCGATCGGTGGTCGCGGTGTGTGATGTGTTGGAAGGTGGCAGGTATTTTTCGAATTGACACCCCACGTAGGAACTCATACAATATCAACCCTCCACTGGGAGACCCAAAATAAAGATTCTCTTCTTCTTTGCTTCGCTGAGCGAGCGAGCTTGAGCGAGCTGAGCTCGAACCTCTCTCTCCTTCTCTAGAGAGAGAGCGAGAGTTCTAGAGGGGTAATAGAGCGAGTGTTCATCCCTACCTACATAAAAGGGCCAGATGAAGGATGCGACATTAATGCCATCCAAGGAAACTAAGCATGGTACCAACGTGTGATAAAAATAAGAAGAATCAACTCAACAATAACACATCTAAATTCATTTCTTATGGAATATTGCTACCAGCGTACGTTCGGATGCTGAATTCGCAAACAAATGACAAATCTTGTATTTGACTTCCACATCCTTAGCAACAGCATCGCCTTCTTCAGAAGATGCCAAACCCACCAGAGCAATCCGCCTCAAGTAGTCTGGAATATAATTATTCACCTTCTCCAAATTCCTATCTATACTGCCATGTGTTTTATAAGGAAGTTTCAATGTCACTACAAGACAAAGAGGCCAAGCAAAAATGTGTCGCCTCTCCAAAGAACCTCCATCCTTATTGCCATCATGAGCAGATTTCTTCAACAAGGATGATACTCTATCAAACGTCTCCACGATTTTGATTAGCAACTCATTAGCATTACTCACGCTGGCATCACAGACAATCACTGAATATGGTGCATGCTGTGCCAGAACTGTGATGGATTCTTCTGATGTAAGTTCGGCACGGAGGTGGCGTACGCTCTTTAACGTCATGACACGTTGGGCTAACAAGCCTGGATCCATAGCGACTACTGTTGGTATGCCAACGAGAGTGTTGCATAGAACCTGTGTCCACCCACCCGGAGAGGCACCAATGTCCAAGCCAGCGCCATGGGATAATAGCATTGATTTCTTCATTTTATCATCCAGAGCTTCTTCTCCTTTATCGTGTAAAGAAGCAATCGTTTCAAGGAGATTGCCGTCATCTTCAAAGACTTGTGCTAGTTTGTAATAGGCTCGTGAAACGGGAGCATCCCATGGTACATCATCCTCTTTTTCTACTCCACCACTACGCACATCAAGGCCCGTCTGGGGATCAGTTGGCTCTATAATCACTTCACTGGTTGCATTATCATTTAGCCGTTGATTCAAGTCCTGAAAATGTTCCTTGTTTTCGGAGATGCCCCAATATACCTTTTGAATTGTAGATGTAGATTGTGCATCTGGAGAAATAGCTGTCGATTCTATGACTATATTCACAACATGTGATACCTTCGAGGCCGAGCACGCAAGTTTTATTGGATTATGTTCCGTTATTGCATTGGCGAAACTGGTGAAAGCCTCACATACTTCCACATTGAACGATTTGGGTTGAACGTCTATTCGTAAGAAATCACTTCGTGCATCGAAGGATGATTTCATAAGATCGTTCCATATATCATGAGTAAGTGTTTTCATAATGGACTGGAGGTTGGTGTTTTTCCCATTTACCCCGTTTCCTGCATGTTCACTACAGCCAGTACGACTGCCATCAATGAACTTCAATTGATGAGTCAATCGACCAGCCCATGAAATCTGTTTTCGTGCCATGGGTGGCAGATCCACTGGTGAAGAAGTTGTACCCTGGAAAACTAACAAGGAATACCCAGTGCGTGACTTGCGAGGACCCTTCATATCGGGTGTTGGAATGACGGTGCATTTTCTATCAATCGGATCAATAATTGTTGGCGATGGCTGCAATACTGGGTTAGTTCCGGTGGATGGTGATGGTGGTGACGAAGCGAGTAGTCTAGACCAGTTATTACCATCTGAAGGAAGCAAGGCTTCGCGTATGCGATCGGCGTATTGGCGATGGCATAGGATGCCGTAGTTGCTACCATCCGTCTGTAAGCATTCAAGGATCTCGGACGTCATGGTGGTGGTTGCTGATTGCTGACTTCAGAGTTAGTGGATTGTGGAGGTGGAGATCGATTGTGGCGGAGCGAGATCATGTGGCCATTGTGGCTGGGTTAGAGTTGAGGTATCGTAGGTAGCTTGTGTTTCGTTCCGTCCGTACCGTCTGGAATCGCAGACCGACGGACCGACCGCAACACAGTATTTAGTCCGTCTGACCGGCGCCCATAATTTGGCGCCACCAGACACGGCACCATCCAATTTTTGTGCCCCCTTCCCCCTTCACCAAAGAATCCGCACCGCAGCACCGCAGCACCGCACCACCATGAGCATGGGAATGTCCACAAAACAATAGACGGACGTGCACTACCTACAACATTCATATCAAGAGCAGCAACTCACCACCAGTTTATTCCATCACCTGACAACACTTCAAGATCTCTAGAGGGTTCAACAATCTCATCTCCTCCATCTACATCTACAGAAACAAATTTTCTGCAACACAACAATATTAATAATAAATCAAATAGACAAAACATTCCAAAATGCGGATCGAAAAATGCTACTTCTGCTCCTCCCCCTGCTACCCCGGCCACGGCATAATGTTCGTCCGCAACGACTCCAAAACATTCCGCTTCTGCCGCTCCAAATGCCATCGCAACTTCAACAAAAAGCGCAACCCCCGCAAGGTAGCCTGGACGAAAGCCTATCGCAAAACGCGCGGCAAGGAACTCGCCGTCGACTCCACGTTCGAGTTCGAAAAACGACGCAATCGACCGGTCAAGTACGATCGTAATTTAATGGGAAAGACCATCATGGCCATGCAGCGGGTGCAGAGCATCAAGGAACGGAGGGAGGAGCGGTTCCATGCCAATAGAATGAAGGATGCGAAGGGGGAGAAGGTTATGCAGGCAAGGGTGGAGATTGAGAAGCATGCTGAGTTGTTGGCGCCGGCGGTGGCCAAGAGGGAGGAGGTTATGCAGAATGTGTTGGATAGTGCGAGGGCGAGGATTGCTACGAGGAGGGTGGCGAAGGAGAAGGTTGTTGCGAGGGGATCAGCAGCGGGAGGGGGGGGGCAGATGGAAGAGTAGATTTTATATATTATGCGCTACAGCAACAGCAACAACAACAATAATATGTGTAAATGTTTCATTAGATTGTTATGGGTGTATGAGATATATGAATCTCTGCGGAGGAAATATATTGCTTATGTCTAGTTACTTTAGTGTGGTTTTGAGTTTTATCAGAGCAATAGGTAGGGAATGCTTGAGGTTGGCTATTATCAATACAACCACTCATCACACAAACATCCATACTCTTGAAAAAGCCTTCATCATTTATCAACACATGTACTGACTATGAATAAATATTTGGACAGCACAGACCGATCACCAGGCATTGGCATGACATTGGAGAGCAATGCTTCATGGGGGGGGGTCTTCTTTACATTATATTAATCAAAAGTGTCAGCCACGCCAGTTGTAATAATAATAGAATGAGTTATTAAATTGTTAACATGTTTCCCCACCCACACTGGACGATGATGCTTATTAAAATACTTATCTGTGCTGAAGCGACTGTTCTGACGATGCATTTCTAAGGGTAATTCTAATCCTATTTTGACAGGTTTTGGGAGGCTTCAACCTATGCCTTTTCACACTTTAAATCGCTCACGCACAGCGAAAACCAATGGCATGCCACACATCTAGTGCATGAGTATAGAGGAAGAGTGCCATCCTATGGGTTTAGGCACAACATTGTAGTGTAGTTTGTGGGGGTGAAAATCTAGTGTGAAGAGTACTCAGCCAAAGTCTCAGTTTTCTGTCCTAGAGAATATCATCAATCAGCATCAGACAGGATTTCAATATTATCATGTTGGCGGGCACTAGGGGAGAAAGCAGCTGCCATGGCCAGGGTTGTGTAAATACCCAAATAATCAAATATTGCTTTTTGTGCTAATTTCAGGTACCATACCCGTTTTACCCATCATAACGGGTTCTGAATGAGTATGTACTGTACGTTTGACTTCAATCGATGACCCCTTACCCAGCGGGCTTATATCTCATCGATTCCCTTAGGTCTTGATTCTGTTGACTAGTTTAGCGTTTGAACTAGTCAACAGAATCAAGAACTAAGGCAATACATTGGGTTTCGGC
>JALLBF010000412.1:0-10006 GCA_036939945.1 Thalassiosira sp. AJA248-18
TCACCAAAGCGGAGATTTTGGCGGGAATTCGGGGCGAAATTGGATGCGGTCTTGCAGTCACTGATATTGATGAATAATAGGGATTAAACCAATAAACTCTAACTAACTCCGGCGTAGGGTACCAAGTAGACGTCTCGAAGTTGGCGCCAAAAAGAGGCGCGCAAAACCAAAAGGATTCAATCTTACAAGCGTCGGGACTAGTAATAGGGGATGAGAAGCCCAGTTCCCGCCGAATGTTTGATGATGATGACGACGACGACCACGACGACGACGACGACAATAATCCCTTGAAGAGCCCTGGCCAGCCATGTCTGATAAAACATCATGTACCACGTGTACTAGCGTATTTCTGTACCTCCAAGGCATATTGTGTGTTGATTCAGTTGATAAATAAATAAACTTCAAAGCATTGTTGAAGTCTCTAGAGGGCAGTTACCTCCAAAGTCATGCGTCGATAGTACATATGCATGGCATCCTGAGCTATCCGATTGCAAAATCCTGGTGGCTATGCAGTGCAACGTGCTTGCTCGTAGTATGCCATGATGCTAAAGTCGCCATTTCCTCTAGAGTGTGGAAATCTGCGAGAGAGAATTCAGAACTGCACTCAGAGTATGACTTTATGAGAACTAAATAAAATAACATAATATGGCTCAAAACCTCAGCCTCGAGCCTCGAGCCACAAAAAACCCAGTACCGAAAATTACATCTTTTGGGAGGGAATAATCTCACAATGCCTCGCCTCCTAGCACATGCAACAATCAACATGTGGCCATGGCATAGGGCGGAAGCGGATCCCATGGTGGAGGGGTGACGAGAGCGGTCCATCATCGACGGAGGTACGTAGTACATATACTATTCCTACGTAGAATAGGGAAAATGACGGTTGACGAGAGCGTTTCCGCCAGAACCGACTTAGCTGAATTCCTGTTAAAGAAATATTCTTCCGCCAATTGCTTGTGCATCCAAAACCGCAGCTCATTACCTATATCCGATGTCATCATTTCTTTCCCCACAAAGATTGCCAGAGAGGTTCCAAAGGAAAAATATCTTGATCTGGCGGATTGTCACCGACGAGACCCCATATGACATTCTTTGCCATGATATCAGCATGACAGTTGAGCTGAGAAGGTCGAGACAGGGCAGAGAATACCACACTGTCATCCTGGTGCGCTTGCATGTGAGCATACTCAAGTGTGAACGTCAGATTTGTGCAGTTGACCATTTTTTTTTCAACGCGTCCGAGTGTCTACAATTGCTGGGGATGCGATGTGTGGGGAGATTAGCAAGAACTCGACCTCGAGCACCCAAACAATCAGAGTATATCCTGACCATCCCACCCAAGATTGGATTGACCTTGTTAGCCGCCAGTAATATAAGATGTATTGCCATGAGACCCAACAATTCTCCTCGATATGCGCAAGCTGTGTGACTGGTTGCTCGGGGAAGGAACCAATAATACGCCCCCTTCCTTGCGTGCACTCCAAAATAAAACCAGCTGAACTCAAACTGGGATATAATTCCTTGATATACGAGCCATCATTCACTGCAATGCACGTCCCCTCTGCGATGGAAGCCTCGAGCCAGTTATCATCTCCTACTAGACGGAGAGAGTTCCACACCCAGACACTTCCCCACTCTTCGAGCACTTGAAGACGACATCATTTTTGGTTGTGGCGCGGGTGGGGCGTTAAGAATGGCAACTACTCCCTGTGATACACACTGATATGCTGGAAAAGTCATTTTGTTGAGTTTTGGCCGGGCAGTGGCAGAAATCGTGTTTCGGCTCCTTACCGTTGATCATCAACTTTGACCCATCATAACGTTGGTTTCAAAGATGATCCGAGGTAGTATGGTATGTCCCCATGTAGCCCAGACACAGTAGAGCAAATGTACATCCTTTAAACCATGGTAAACTGGCTGCAATTGCATTGCAGTTGAACGATCGATGCCCCGAACATGTCCAAGAGAAAAAATATTACACATCTACAACTTTTGATCCACCATATCTTGACTTTGTGACCAATTACAGACAGGTTTGATGGCTCCCCAGATGGCCCAAGAGCAGTAGAGCACCATAGAGCACTTTGAACCATGTAAAACGGACTGATATGGGCTGAGAAATGAGCGCAAATGCGTAAATCTCCATTTTTGACGTGTCAGGGGACTCCGACTCCGGCCGACGGCGGAGATATTTTCATCGGCCATATCTCGGCCCCGGCGAGAAAATTTTCAAAAATTGAATTTGAACGCATACTTTTGGCAACAAGTGCTATGTAGGAAGATCAATCTGGAGCCAGGCAGGAGATTGAATATTGACTGCTCATTGTCTGGAACTCTAGTTAGCTGCCTCCATTATTGAATCCGACTCTACAAACTACGAAGAGGACCAATGTCTTGTCATTGTTCGGTAGGAATTTTATGTTATTAATCAACCGCGAAGCTTGCAGCTGCTGCGTGCCCAACTAGGTGGCAACGCAGTTGCCGGACAGAAGGAGAGTCCGATTTTTTACACGTGAGCATAGCGCATGCGGAGGCTAGATAGTGATGATTGATGAGGTGGGGGGGGGGAGGGGGGCGGTTTTGGCGGGAATAAATGTGTGAGGAGGGGAACAAATTGTCTCCCGAATTTTTACACGCGGGTTTACCTTGCTACACTACTTAGAGAGGTACCTACCTATCTAAAAAATGATCATGACCTCTCGCTCTGTGATGCCTTTTCAGATTTTGACCTTCGTACTTGCAACGAAGACCCGAACTCATAGATACGATATGTACGTTCAGCTCTACGCATCTGACTCTTATCTAGCTCTTTGCTGGGTGAATGTTGTAAAATATAGGTACCTTTGATATGGCTACGAAGCTTTGGGTCGACACCTACCGGCCCCCCAAGATCTTTGAAGAAGTCCGTCCGTCGTATCTAGTCCCTACATACGTTTAGAGACTTCCCAAGACACTATCTTCTTATTTGCTTGAAGGCAGTTGAAGAGGCAGTTATCTCCCGCTACGAACCCTGAGGAACCCTGCCACCCCACAGCCCACAGCTATCATGAGAGAGCAGAAGGGCATCCCGACAGCACACACCACGCACCCGACGGACGTAAGAGAGGAGGATCCATAGAGGGGATTTCTCGTCGAGGAAGTTGGAATGCCCCATATCTCGATCGAGCAAGCACAGTTGCGTGCGGTGCCTAGCTGCAAATAATTAATAGCAGTAGCAGGTAGCAGGTAGCATGGCAGATGGCAGGCACCTATTCCTACCTGGACATCTTCACCTTCACCTTCGCGTCCGCTTCGTCTTCGCCCGCTCTCATTCTTTTCATGCCCCACGCCGTTAAAGCGAGTGCTGTCAAATAATAATTCACCCCCCCCAAATAGGATCATAAATATCACCATCATCACAACAATGAACGAGTTGCAGACTCTCCAGCACGAGGAGGAGCGTGCAACAAGGAGAATACAAGAGCTCGAAAAAATCGTCGCGGACGACACCACGGGCATCGTCCAACGATCAAAGGCTAAAGTGGAACTAGCCGAGCTGCAGCATTATAATTATGGCAAGGGAACAACTGACCATGGCGGGATCGTTCCCCTGGACTCTGATGGCCTCGTTGCCAAGAACAAGGCAAGGGTCGAGAGTGATATTTTGAGAAACGAGAAGAGGCTTGAACGCGAGGCAGAGATCAAACAGATCCAACGAGAGTTGAAGAATGAGGCTGTTGTCAAATCGGCAGAGCGCAGGAAGCAGCTCGAAGAGCAGCTCAATGCAGCGCAGGAAGCGATCGAGGCTTTGGATATCGAGGACGCCGTTGCTGAACTTGACTGCCCTAACTATCTCAATAATCAGGGGACTGTTATGACAGTGAGACCATCTTGTATGACTGGTTCGTCTGACAGTTCTGCCATTGATTCCAACTCGCCTCGGTCCAAGGCCTCGAGACTGAGAGAGGAGAGACTGAAAGAGCAGGTGTCCATGTTACGTCAAGATGCCGGAGAACGAGCGTTGACCATCGAGAATTTGAATCGCATGCTGGAAGAACAAGAGAAAGAAAACAAGAAGAGAATCGAGGCACTCAACAGTCATGTGGGGGTATTGGTGAGTGAGGCAAATGAGCGGGAGAAGCTAGTGAATCATTGGAAGGATAAGGCAAAAAGACTGTCAGTGCGATGCATCAGTTTGGAAGAAGATGCAGCGAAACGAGATAAAAGAATCCAGGAACTCCAAGACTGGAACAAGATCCAAGAAGAACGAATCAAAAGCCTTAGTAATAAACCAGAACAAAGGTCGAACGCGCCTCCACCTTCTACCCTCAAGACCCTCCCGCGTCCATCCCTCCTACCTGCTAAAAGCAGACGTTTCTCTACAAGGGCGAGTTTGGATCCCTCCTTCAATGCCACCCTCAGACGAGCCTCACAGGCAGGGAGTGTGAATGAGCAGGTTCGTGAGGTGGCCAAGGTTGAACTGATGGCGCTTGAGGAACGTCTGGCCATGATGGACACGGAGAAGACGGAGCTCATGCAGGAGCTTGAAGTTATGAAGGCCGTTCTCGCATTACCATCTGATGACGACAAGAAAAAGAAGAAGAAGAAAAGAGAGCGCTTGGTGTATCAGCTATCTTGTAGAAAGTGTAATAAACACATGAACTTTGTGGGTACGACAGAAAAGGATCTCAAGACGACAATGATGAGGCACTTTGATCGAGTGTACGTGGCGACCAAGAAATCCAAGAGCAAAAAGGTTGCTGCCACAGGTGAAGAAAAAGAGAGCAGCACAACACCTGAGGCTTGGAGTGAGGACTTTGCACAGCATTTTGCAAAGCATTGTAAAAGCCGGATCAAATCGGTATCAAAGGATGATGTCGTAAATTTCTGCATTGATAATGTCAAGGTGGAGGTGTTGAAGAGGTCTGATGGAGCAGAGTTGTATTGGGAGGATACCGAGGATTAATGTCTTCCATAGTGATTGCCCCTGTGGATCGTGAGATATATTTTCAGCATGGTGATGAGGTATGCTAGGGTTGAGTAAACCCTTGGATTGACAGCACCTTTCTGGAATGCAAAACCCAATACGTTGTGTCAATTGGGATTGATTAGTCCCCCCAAGCCATATTAATTAATTGTACGTTAATCAAATTAAACATTATCGAGTTCAACTTCTCATGCCTCGACCTATGTAAACTAATCACATGTTGCATGGAGTCCAAGAGTGTCTGGATCTGCGCGATGTGCTTTGCTTGGTATATACTTAATTCACGAGATGTTCCGTAGACCAATGAGCTCTTACGAGGCAATTGAATTGATACCAAGATGATATTATGCACAAAACTGATAGCATGGATAAGACAAGCGTGTATGATAGCCAACCGCTTCATAGTTGCATGGAGCGGTTGGCTATCATACACGGGCTGCCTCGTGGTACCACTCCATGCTCCACATGCGGCCGGGTTAAAGCTGTGGGGTTTGTAGGTGTTGAATCAGTTAGATGTAGTTATTTTGGGTCTTGATGATAGATTTCCCACTGATTCTTGGTACCAAAACACTGATTCTTGGTACCAAAACACTGATTCTTGGTACCAAAACCATTACTACTCCCACAAATTAATAAAAATATTGCCTTAGAGCGCAATTAATTACCTTTGAATTCATTTAATCAAAGCTGTTTTTATGTCCCCTGATGCATGCAATGCGATATCACTGGACAAGAACATGACTGAAGCCGATGCGTCACCCGAGTTGGCAACATCTCCTTGGTCAAGTGATTGAAGGATGTAAGCCAAAATAATTCACAACACTCGAGCAACGCGCCAAGGCTGAAGTATTAAATACGTGACTTTTCCCAAGGTTGGTTGGTCCAATTGACAACATACAAGTTACCCACTCATCATGAAGTCTGCTTCATCATATTTTTTCTCTCTCGAGCACCAACGTGTAGACTCAACCCAGATTATCCCCATTATACCCCATCCTCTCATCAAGTTTCATTTATTTCTTACCACCCCCCAACAAATTACTAAACACATCCCGCCCCTCCTGACTCCCCCCCGCCATCCTCTTGGCCAACAACGCACTCCGATTATCCTGCACGGCAATCACCGCCCCATTCCTCTTATCCTGTACCAAAATATACACAAATTCCCCACTGGGCATATCCTTGGAAACTTCCGCAAACACAAATGCCCCACCGTATTGTCCCTCGAGGTTGAACCTAACCCGTGTCCGTTTCGTCCCATCATCTGGATCGGTGTAATCGGTATGTTCAATGAAATTCCGTCGTCCCTCGCGATGTCCCCCATGATCCCGTCCGTAAGTTTTGAAGGAATCGCCAAATCGTCGTTTGACCTCTTCATTCTGTTTAATGAGGGAGGAGGCCTTGTCGAAGATTGTGTTGGGGCTCATTTTGGTGGGGATTAGTTCTTTGCCAATGTAGTAGGCGCAGACGGAGGCGAAGGAGAGGGCGCCGGCCCAGAAGAAGAGGCGGGTTCCGGCGACTACTTTTTCGCCGGGGGTTAGCACGATTTCTGATGATCCTCCTCCCTCTGATGGTCCTCCCTCTGATGATGATGATGATGATGACGATTGGCTGGTATTGTTGCTGGTTTCTTTTTTGCTGGATGTGCTGCTGGAGGACGTGGATCGAAGAGCTGTCAGTCGTGCATTCTTATTGTTTAGCCGGCATCTCCAGAGCAAGGATGATGGAGCTACCGATTGAGGCGACGACCTCGTAACAAGATAGCGGACAATGGTAGCACCGCCACCGCTGCGTGATGCATTATTGATTTTCATCATAGTCGCGGAGATGCCGCCCGCAGGCCGAAGGAAGGAAGCTGCGCGAATCATGGGCTGATGATGTTGTATGTTATTATTCAGTGTTTCTTTTCGAAGTGAATACAGTGAATGTGAATGGTCGGTGCTGAGGATTTGATTGGATATTGAAAGTTTGTGGTTCGTGTCGTTCGTGGCCGAAAGATTCTTACAAACAAAGATCTTCTCTAGACTCTAGAGTACAGGAGATGGCGGGAAATAGTTCCCGCCACCTACCTTGCCAATTTCCCCTGCCTTACCAGTATCCACACTGGCAGTTTACCTATTCTGTACTATACTTTACTATCATTGGGAACACAGCAGTGACAAGCTTCCTTCTTGCTTTAAATTCCCTTCAAACAAACAACCCAACAGATTACCACCTCAACTATCCCTAAGTTTGTGAATTAACCTTAAAACGGGGAGAAGAAGAAGAAGAAGAAGAAGAATTTTTTTCGTGGCTAGATTTCCTGCACCAGCTCTAACTTCCTACGGAAGCTTGGATATCTGTTGCATTGGCAATTTTACTACAACCCACCTGCCTGAATTGGCTTGGACGAGATAATACTATCTACTTGAGCTTGAGCACAGTCATCTTGATACAATACACATCAATAGAGTGAGATGATGCCCTCTTCCGTTCCAACGTCTTGACACGGCACACATCAGGCCGCAGCCGATGCATGGTACGATCATATGCTGTGGCATATAAAACCCTGGGAGGACAACATCATCACATAGACTGCCCTTTTTGTCACAGAGGCGGGTGCGGGCAATGGCGATGATGGGGTAAAGGAGGACGAGCAACTCAACGTTGATTGGGTGTTTAACAGTAACAGGGCTGAGGGTACTGTCGCATATATGCGACCAATTTTTGACTAGCTTTGTTAGCGGCAACCTAACATCATCAACATCAATATTTGGGCTCAGTAGGCATATGGCAGTGATCCGACGTTCACACGCAGAACGCAGATGCTGGGTTGGTACAATATGTACGTAAGTATGGTACGTGCGCCACACCACACTCTGCCTATTTTGACCTCCACACAGTTGGTGCTGGTGCGAGGAGAGGCATGATATCTGATTGCATCAGATGTGTCAGCAATGAGCTGGCTGTCAACGTTAGATATTATTTGGCTATGAAGGTATCGCCCGTAGATACCTATTTTGAATCCCTCATGGGAAATAAGATACACCTTTGCATATCAATACCATCTGGTCTGATTGAATCTTATCCCACCTGAGAACAAAATCTAGTTCCTCAGTACAGAATAATATATGATTAAGGTATCTGTACAATATGACCTCAGACATCACAATCACACATGGTGTTAAGTAATGACTCGACTCCATTAATGTTAATAATTGGGACCTCTAAGTATGACAGATGATAACTCCTTTGCAGGCTTTGCTTGCTATTGTTATCTATCACTGACCAAAATATGGGACTGGTGGATTTCAATAGAGGGCGAATATTCCACTTGGGCTTGGGGGCGCCTGAGGTCGATTGGGGTCATTCCAATCGTTTGAGATACATCATATCCGCCACTACTACCTCTGGACTACATCTGACGGTATCAAAGGGGCATTCTCCTTCTTGAGTCTTCAATAGGTTGCAAGCTAGGATTGGGTCATTCCATCTTGGCCTAAACGATACACAGCATCATATCGGTTATGCGAAATAGCTACGTCTAATAGACGGTCTTCACTACAAAATCAGTCTTTACGGCTTCATGAAATTCTACTTGCGAGTAAAGCAATTGGCGTTTTGGGTGATGGATCCCTCTTATATTCATCATTGGATTGTTGTCATGCGTCATCGATATCCGCGAATTGATGTTGTCCTTATTTTAATATCAGAATGTGTATCACTGTACCAAAGTTATGATAGTGCTGCTGGGCCTATATCACCCGGCTTCCACAGAGCTTGGGTTTTTGGAAGCTGCATTGGCAATTTAAAGCTCGGCCTCGAAGATGGTTTTGCACATGAGCATTTTTTTGTTCATCCCAGATATTGACCATGGCGCCGTCGCCACCGTATCAGATGGGTTGTTCCCCAATAGAGGCAACCAGTGGATCAAATTAAAACCATTGGTCTCCTCTATCGAGGTATGAGCAGCGGGTGGCATATGCATTGCCATAAAAGGCAATCGAAATTGCCATCTTATTAGGTGAAATGATTCGATGATTTTGATATAATAGTGTAGCACAATCCTAAATAACAGCCATGCTATAGTCAATGAAAAAATAAACAAAGTTAAATTATTGTCATATAGGGCATAAAGAAGAAGAATCAATCCGCAGCGTCAGCACAGCCACATCCATTGCCTAGGGTCATCGCGAGCACCATGGTCAACGGGGAGCATGCTTCATCAAAAAACATTGTGCCCGTTGACTAAATCTTAGCTAAATGTGTTTTATTGTGTAGGTTAAACTGCAAAGTAGACGAAACCCAGTCATTGTCACGGCACCCTCGACCAAGAATATCCATACACAAGTGATACGCATCTGCTCATGCACGTCCATGGGATAGCAAAGCCACTAGCAACATGGATGGTGGGAAAAGGCGATGAGAGGGCCGTCGTCGATTGTGTGTACATACCTCATATTACTCCTATGCAGATATCGGATTCCCCGTATTCTTGATTCTTGACAGCGGCGAGCGGGGGGTACTTAGATACTACTTATCCCGAGACCTGTTAATCCGACAACAAAATAATAACATTATTACATTTGAGGCATACGGATACGGTTACTATGAATCATACACCTATTGGGCGTCCTGTGAAGTTGAATATTATTTGTGAAGTTAGAGAGGACACAAGCTCAGGTGTGCAAATCAAACCAAGAGCTAAGCAGGAAAAAATGACTATTTGTGTTTGTCAAGTTGGCCCTGCCTGCTGATACATAAATTTGTAATCACCAAGCAAGACCCCACAAGACCCAGGAATTCTATAAATTTACAGAGCTCTGTTTATTCTACACAGGAATGAATAACATACCTTTCTCAATGACATTTGTTGTAGTGTGCTGTGATGTGACACGAGCGGGGTGGTCCGTCTTGGTCAACTAAAGTCATAGGTACCGTATGTTTGGAAAGCTTCGATGCAAGTGCAGTTGGGGGAATTTATTGTGAAGCCGCATCGTGGAGTTAGACCTTCGTTCCAATTTAGTCGCATAGCCTTGTGAAAATACTGTGCGACTAAAT
>JALLBF010000413.1:0-10027 GCA_036939945.1 Thalassiosira sp. AJA248-18
AGGGGGGCGGCGAGCGGTAAAATAGTACCTAACTTCTATCTAGCGCGAAATATTTGTATCTTAGGAGGGGTGACGGTTTGGACGTGTTCGGTATGTACGTGATCCGCACAGGAAAAAAACCAGTCTGATGTTGTTAATATACCAATACATTTTTATTATGCAAAATGTTCCTCGTCCTAGCTACATCTGGGTCCAAGGACCAGCTTCCGAGGTTTAATATTCATTGAGCAGTAGGGGGTGTGCTTTGAGCACTATTTCAACGGCCGCTATATCAAGCGAATTGACTAGTGCTAGTGGAGCGCGATCGTCAACTTTTTTGTGAGGCTATCGGCGGGAAAAGGTTAATAAACATACATGTAGGTTGGCCAATGCCAGATAGCAGAATATCAGTGCAATGCAAGGCTGGTAGGAGTATCATGGGGTATCTCCCATCAGAACAGAGGAGAGTTGATATTATGCTGTGATAGAGTGGGCGGGGGGACTCGCGGGGAGGCTCTTGATTTCATCCAAGTAAGACTCAACACCCCCATGCGGTGCGTCTATCCCTAGAGACAAACACGACGCGGTGCTGCGACTCACTCAACCGTTAAAAGAGAAATCTCTATGCAGAGAAGCCACATTCATCTAAGTAAGTATATTGGCGAACACGATTAAAAGAAACATATATTCAACGTAGGAAATGCTATTCTTATATTTATCACTATACAAGACACCAGGTCGTGAGAAAGATTCGCCCAGGGAGGAAGTTTAAGCAGTTGAATGAGAAGTGCCAATCGCGCGTCGCTGCTCGCTCGCTGCGCGCGAGTTGGAGTCGCATTCATTCTTGCGTGGACTTTCATGCTCTGTCGCCACGATGGTGAAGCCCGCTGGCCAAATTTGTTCCCGTCTGAAGCCCCGACGAATGAATACAAATGCCCATCGTGAGAGCGGTTGAGTTAAGGGTGATTATTATCCGAAGCGCAGTAGATCAGTTCCGAAGTGCCGTGCCAACAGAAAGTTCAAGTTCAAAGTAGTTGGAGTCGAGAACACCCCCTAACATCCTGCACTCATAACTCATAAAATTTCTAGCTATCCAACCGAACCGGCCATATCCTTCTTCCACGCTAACACACTTTCCAACACCATGACGCGTTCAACATCTTCCTCCGCTAACTCCAGCAGCCATCCTCGCTACGACCTCGGCCTCAACCCACCCTACCAAATCAACTTCCGCGCCAAACGCGCTGGAAAACATATCACCGCCTCCAAACGCCGCATCACCTTCCAATTCGGCTTCTCATCCGCCTCCGCCATCAAATCCGGTCGCACCGAGGTAGAATGCCGCGGCGAGGAGCACGAGATCGTTCTCATCTGGAGTCACATGACGGGCAAGCGTCAGATCTACATGGACGGACGGGAGATTCACATGTCCAAGGCGGCACGAGGGAATACCAAGTTTGAATACTCGTGGGGTATTCAGGGAGGTCACACGTTGAAGATTGTTGCGCATGGGACGCCGCAGCCGAACTATTATCGTCAGTTTGATCTGGAGTTGGATGGTATGAGCTTCTTTGAGTTTAGCAAGATTTACGAGTTGGGTGGTCGCAGTAACAGTAGTGCGACTGAGGAGAGGGACATGCCTGCTATTGGTTACTCTTACCGCGGATTGGCGTACGATGCGCGCGATGACGATGAAGCAGAAGGCGCCCAGCCTCCCGTGCCGGAAGTCAAGGTCACATCTCTCGACCTCTTTGATTCTGAGCCGTCGATCCTCTCTCCCATGACCATCACTAATTTCAGCTCCATCCCGTCGCTCGTTGGGTCGTCTTCGTCCAACTCCACTTCTGATTACGATGAGTTTGCGCCAGTCGAATGCAGCAACCAAAAATCATTTGACTCCATCTCGAATGAAATTCTCTGTGCCTACGGTAGCACCAGCGCTGTTCCCTCCGCTGCCGATTCTGCCCCGAGCACATCTCGTGCACTAGTCCCCGTAAGCGAAGAAGGCATGGATCAAATTTCCAAATCGATGAAGAATCTCGTCAACTTGGATGATATTTCGACGACACCCATCCAGCCTTTTGCAGCGCCTACCTCCTCTCTCAACAAGCAGAAGTCTTTGCCATCATGGGCGCTTGTTGGCAGGGAACCCACCCTCGCCGAGCTTCGTGCACAGAGCCCCACCGTCCCGACGAACGTTATGAAGATGCAGCAGCAGCAGCCTGTTCAGTCGTACCATCACGCGCAGCCTCAGGCAATGGTGTCTTATCAAGGTGCCAGTGTCGGTGCTCCATCATATGGTTACTATGGGGCCCCCGTTTACTAGATTTTGCATACGATTGCTGAGCTTCATAGGTCTCCAAGAGAAGCGCTACTTGCTATGTTTCTACCCGCAAGAAGACGAGAATAGAATGTCAACTGACAGAAGACCATCTTTACATTATATAGATTTTGCACAAAAAAATAAGGAGATAAGATTTTGTTATTACTTTTCCGTTACACTACACTATTGTTATGATGTCGTGGAACGATGGCGAAGAAACCATTTCTTATCAATTCCACAGAAATATGACTGGATCGATTGAAGGTGATCTCTTGTTCAGCACAGCAAGTTGTTCTGCAGAGCCACTTTGTAATCAGCCCGTCAAAATTATATAATGCATCCATAAACATAAGTTACTTGATGGGAGCATGATGCTTTAATAGCTGTTTCATAACTGTAAATGAACTGAATGTCGAGATTGTTATCATTTTTCGTTTGCGCTATCATCATAAAACAAGAATAAATCGAGTGTGGAACAACCGCATTTGCAACAGAAGGTATGAGGTCAACTATGCATCCATGGTACCTACGCCCGAGGCGAAACATGATAGATGCATCAAAAGTAAACAGAATAGCATGCAATATT
The DNA here is from genome assembly GCA_036939945.1 of Thalassiosira sp. AJA248-18. Lineage (NCBI taxonomy): Eukaryota > Bacillariophyta > Thalassiosirophyceae > Thalassiosirales > Thalassiosiraceae > Thalassiosira > Thalassiosira sp. AJA248-18. The sequence goes on from JALLBF010000413.1 coordinate 2,889, forward strand.
GGATATTTTGACAGAAGCATTCGAGACAACAATGCCACTTCCATATGAAATCATATCTTCCTCTACCAGATTATTTGTAAGGATGTCCCTGTAGACCTTGTGGCCACCGAATAGTTTTATTGTATGTAATCACAGCGATGGTACCGCGGCGGGATCGGTGAATGAGTTACATCAAACAGGTATTTTATACTTCGATTTCTTTAGTCTATGCTTATACTAAATCACATATAAATCCAGAGTGTCCCCAAGCAGCACAGAAAACTGGATCCTTTTCTCAGAACCGAAGGGCTCATTTCCAGGGACATTCAAGAACACGGCAGTCGTGAACCGCAGCACTGATCTCGATACTAAACCCTGATATCGAAACCATGACTCCCGTGCCTGCAGTCCCGTGACCTAGATCCTTGTGCGAATACTGTGGGCATGACCAGCTCCATGTTCCAACACTGGCATCACTCTGAGCAATGATGTAACACAGCCAATCTTCAATGAAGCCAACCTTTTGCGCAAATTGAGTGCCAATAACACGCCACTCGGTATAGCCAAAGCCAGACTCAATAATACTCTTCACACTTTGCATCGCAGATTCCTTGTTCGAATTGTTTTCATACTCGAATGACACAGGCTCGCGACCATGCTGGCCCTGAAAATCAGCTGTCCACGATGACAGGCCTTGTAGATCATGTCTTGCTTGTGATAAGGACTTGCGATCATGATATCCAACAAAATCCAAGTCTCCCATCATTTTGAAGAGAAAATGCAATAGTTTTTCTTCGCTTGGATAGGAGTATCCTTCGCGAAAGCAAACCCTACTTGAATCCCATTCGCCAAATTCAAAATGAGCTGCAAGGGGGGTGGCGTGTTGCGCAAATATTAGGGCAACATTCTTCTGGATTTCATGGAAGAGACGTTGGTTTGCAATGCTGAAGAGGAACAATTCTCGGGGCGCCAAGTATGAAAGCAAATCGGCTCCAACGAGCTCTAACATGAAGTTCAATGTAGTGCTTTCAGAATGTGGATCCTTTATCTCTTTCTTGGGCATCAAGGTCGATGGTAAAACACTATTTGTCTGCGATGATCCACGTGATATACTCCCAACGCTGACCGAATCGGGGGTTGAACATCCTCCTCCCTTCATTGTCATGTCCGTCGCAGCCGCCTCGTCTGCATCATTATCGGATGATGCTGCCAATGAAGAGGAGGAGCTGATGGTGGAGACCAACGAAACCAGCCCCGTCGGCATCTTGACACTATTCAACTTTCGCGCCGATCGCAAAGCACATTCCAATTCATCCCGTTGATTGAATACGAAGGAGGAATCGTTCAGGTCCATTAGTTCACGTTTGATGTCGATGATGGACATGTACGAGATTAGTGGTGGTGGTGTCGTCATGGTGGTTTCTTAGTAGAGGTGCGCTTAAACCAAAGAGGGCCGGAATGGCTTGGTATACTAAATGGCTAGAGGGGTATTTTCATAGCAATGATCTCAACAAAATGTACCTTGCCACGATCCCTATAAGATCTCAAGACCATCTAAGTGCACCTTCTCACAATCATTCATAGCTGTATTCGTATGTGGTATGGTATTGTATCTCTCCCTAGAGAGAGAGGTATTCATCAACAGCGAGCATGTCATCACCTCTCAGAGCTCTCATCTTGATCTTGGGTTCTCTTCTTGGGTTCTCTTCAGGTTCTCTTCGCAAGACAAAAGAACTCAACAAAGAAACAGCTATCGATTCGCTAGAGAGGGATCGTACGTATATTTTTTGACCCAAGGATCGTACTACATACCCAGAGATACCTAGCGAGATCCAAATCCGATTTTTTTTCGGGTCCGTCCGGTTTTGGATGTCATGTTCTTCTGATGTTCTTTTCAAAATAATAATCATCAAGACTAGACCTCTACAAATGAAAATGGCACATCTGGCCAGAAGCAGTCGGCAGTCGGTCGGCGTCGGCAGCCACCAGACCACCTATGTACCGACCTACGATACCTACCATGTTATCATAACGACGGCATTTTTTCCCCCGCCATGCATGAAGAAGATTTACATGCAGCCCGGTATCGGAGTTTCTGAGTACCTGGAGAAATGTGAGTAGGCCATCAACATTATTATTGCATCATTGAAATCCAGGACAGCCAGACCAACTGGATCGATAGCAATTTGTTCCACAGAGCCGCTTTGTTATCATCCGTTGATAAAGTGTACAAAGATACTTGATGGAGCATGATACATACTTTTTAATAACTGTAAATGGGTCGACATTTCTATCATTCTCTTTTTGCGTTAATCCAACATGTGTTGTCAAATAATCTTCAACCTACATGGCCAGAAGCAGTCGGCAGTCACCACATCTGAACTGGTGTCCAATGATGGACATTGGTGTGGCGAAGAAACGACTTGCGGCCATTTTCGCTGCCATGTTCCACAGCATAACAGCGCATTTTCATACGCAGCAAAGAAGTTTTGCATCCAAGTGTCTGAGTAGTATCTGAGTATCTGGAGAATGTGATCCGGCCATCAATATATATTGCATCATCGAAAACAAGCACAACCAGACCGAATATACAACTAGAAGAGTTCCGAAGTGGTTACTTGAAGGGAGCACGAGACATGATGCCTACTGCGAAAGCAACATATGCCATATGAATTACAGCGCCAAGAAATGGCGCACAAACTTAATATTAGTACCTATTACCTTCCCGTAAACCGCAACGAAACTTGACTTGTTATCAAGTCATCAACCCAAATTCACATAAAATTTTATCATCAAACATAGCAGAACATTAAACAAACCAACATTAGCATGTGATACCTGATGCCAACGCTTTACTCCATGTCTTTCATCAACTGATAATCAAACGAAACTTCTTTTGCATTCTGAACATGTGAATGACTTCCAAAACCATGATTCCCGGACATTGGATACGTGTTTGACCGCCGAAAGAGTGGCTTCACCTTTTGCGTAGCATTGTTAGCAAAAGTACTTATTTCAGCAGAGACTGTGGTTCCCCATGATCTCACGGACTGAGTTGAGTATATTCCACGATCGCTCGTGTTTCTAGTAATTGAAATCGCCGACTGTTGCATCGATTTGGCTATCCGACTGCTCTCGGACGCAATCTTTTGGAACGACGGGGGCTGAATGTAGGTTGAACCAGGGACCCTTGCCCCTGTTACAGGGGCATTGTCATTGTCTTGCAACATTTGTTGGCTACGACTATTTTTCTGGATGGTAGTTTGAAATGTTCGGATCATGCCTTTGGAAATGGCACCGATCGATCGACGGCCTGAACTTTCAATAGCCTCTTCTCGCAGTCCATAACTGGGAACGGCGACGCCAGAAGACGAGGCATCGCGACAGGAAGACGAGAAGTCGTCGCGTTGCTCGTCCGCATATCCGCTGTAAGAAGCGCTCATTGCTACGGTGATATTTTCGCTATTTCTGGTTGTATTAGATGCAGGTCTTGCTGTAATCAGATCGATGAAAATGCGGAGGACTCTGCGATTGAGTTGGACTGATAAAAGTGGAGGAGTTGAGTTGGAGAGTGACGCTGTGTGGTGGGTTGACAATGAATGTAATGAAAGCAGGAGTGATGTGATGAGATAAATGATGTGAAAGAGCGAAACTTTTATAACTATTTTAGTCATAGGCGAATATGGTACCTATTCCTACGTGATTTGGTAAGAAAGGAGTTGAATTGAAATTCCCTCCACATTCCAGACGTGTTGTTCCAGCCAGCCATTTAAAAATATTATCATGTCAATCAGTTGCTGTATATGTAGAGATGTGTTGGGTAAACAACCTTCGGGTACATAAATAAAGCTAGATAAAATCGTATCATTTTATTTATGTGAGAGGATTACTAGATACAGCATCAATTCACCGTGGAGCCAAATAACATCCAGAAGTAGTACAAGCTCCCCAGATCAGTTCTTCCTCTCCCCGTAAGCAACTAGGCAGTAGCTAAGAATGAGGATCCGGGTCCGGCGCCGGGGACGCCATTTCTTGCCGATCACTGCTGTAGCATGAGGAGCACCCTACAACCAGACGACATCGCCTGGGTCTCTAGTCTCTGGCCTAGGTAAAGAACGCAAAAAAAAATCTCCGCCAAGGCATAACCCTTGCCGAATCCAAGCCCGACCGGAATGACAATCTTCAAGCGCGCGTGTGGAACCTTCACCATAGCCGCGATTTGGTGGAGTGTAATATCTCACTGTTCAAGGGAACCGTGTTGGAGATGATTCGACCCAAACGGCACCTTGCAGATGAAGATAATCGCGGCGACTTTGCAGTCAAAATATTGGGTGAAATGGCAGAGCAGGGTCCAGCCCACCTTCTTACCGCGATCATGGTCTTAATTCGCGAAAAGTGATCATGGATGCTACAGGCACAAATTTTACTGGCTTGTGCGAGATGCCATTGGTCACCACCCCTTGATTGAAAAATGTGATATATCAATGGTGTTTTGGAGATACGAGAAAGAAGCCTGTATGGTTGAAACGGGGAGGTGGGAAGCTTCTCGTTGATTAGAACATCGATGATATGTTAAATCTGTTTGTCAAGTGGCAATACTTTTACAATTCAAAAATCTGTTCTGTTGTATGCTGTTCTAGGCCTTCATCCTGAAGATATCCCCTATTTAAAGAAGCGACCAAATGGATATGATATCTGATGCTCTACAAAACATAGTGAGCTGGAGAAAGCGGTTGGTCAACATAGGTCTCAACCCACGCGATCGCCAAGTTTTAGCAGGCCGTGATGACGTGATATACGTATTGGATCACCTGAAGTCGATGAACACTTATTCAGTACTCCAGCCGACATGCATCGTTTTTATTTATAGTCAATGGTTGTTGGTGGGAGATCTAAAGGACCCAGACTCGGGTTCCGCAATTGGTTTTGCTTTCCGATGAATTTATATGAATGCACTTTTTTAGAAACTTATACTCATTATTGAACTAGTGACTAAATCAGCAAGAGAGGAATTACATAGGTGGTTATGGCGCGTTTTGAGGTTTAGCATCTGACGTGTGCGCAATGGGATTCCCAAGCTCAGTAAATAACAGTTGGTACTTACATCTTTCACATCCACCTGCTAGTTTTCTCTAGTATCCTGCTCATATCAGATAATGTGGTCGACTCAGAAGTGCTAAAATTTGTAATTATAACAGTACCGGAAGCAACGAAATAACCACCCTTTGCATTGTTAGGCAAACTATGAGTCCAAGATTACTTTATCGAAAAAAAAATCTAACATGGCAGTGAAATAACTGATACAAATTAATTATCTTGACGAGAAAAGCACCCTCTGTCACATTTTCAAATATGACAACTTTATCAAGTGGAATGTATTTATTCGTCTCAACCATGTACCACAATCATCTGGATCCAGCTAATGATATATATCTGACCTTTATTCATCGACCTACGTTCCCCATTTTCTGCCTGTGTGCATTATACATCGAAGGCAGGTTGCCTATTATTGTTGCTGCCTCTCTATGTATCATAGCGCAGTACAGTCAGGGAAAGATTACACCAAGAAAGTAAGCAATCAAAATGTAACTTATTTCTAATGTCAATTTAAATCCTTTCTCATATTAATTTATCAAATTCCTTGGGGGAGATTAATGTAGATGGATGTTCAACCAACAACGCAAAAACCTGATAATCATGAGTAATTTCTTTCTTCATCATGTTTAGGATGATACAACAGCTTGCCATTCGCCTAATCAAAAATATCATCTTCGGCCCTCTTATTAACATTCAACATCTGTCGCCTAGAATGCCTTTATAAAAAATTGTAGGTTGGAAGTTTTGATCATCACGAGAGCCAATGTAATCATAAAACTCTAAAGATCCATTTTCATTATATCTCTAGGTGGACAAAATAACATTTATCGCAAAAAAATTGTGAGAGAATCAGACATCATAAACACCATTGGATTCTGATATATACTCACGGCACTTCTGGCACCACCTTCTTTATGGCTGCAGGATATTTTTTCACCAATCCTGAAATCAATAGAAAGTAAAACATTAATCAGTGCATGCTTAGTGAAGAGGAGAAATATTCAATTACCAAATACTCACCATACAAAATTTTGTTGAATACCGCCCTTTTGCCATTTGCTTTTTCGACAAGTCCTTTGACTGTATTAATGATTTTGGCGGTATCAGTGAGGTGAGCAGAAAATCAACAGACATTACATGCACGAATTCAACACAAGACCCAGTAGCTCACCTTTGTCAATTCCATCAGGATTAAATTTCTTGTAGAAATTTCTCATCACTCGTTCCATCTTATCCCCCACCTTCGCCTTATCGATGCACTCGCAATGTTGTCGTTGATGGTTATCATACACATTGCACCCTCCAATTTTCCCGATCATATCAACAATCGATTTCATCTTCGTACACTCCTCCTGTTCTTTCTTAATCTCATCATTGCTCAGGTCACCTTCACTATCAGGCAGTTCCTTACAGCTCTTTTCCATACACTTTTCCATATCGGCGTCGCACACCTTCTTATTCGATCCACACAATTGATAGCATGCGTTCCTGAAATGGCAGCAGTGTTCAATATGCTTGTATTGATTTCCACCGCCGGCCATCATCATGGCCATTCCCGATTCCGATTGGCAGCCAACAGAGCTGATACCGAGAGGCCATTTGTTGAGAGGGACGTAGGGTTTGGGACAGGAGTAGGATGGGCACACTTGATTTTGGTCGCCGAACATATTATAGTCCATGTTGGGGGGTGGTTTGCCATCGCCATTGTCGTCTTGGGCGTGGGCTGCGTGGAAGAAGATGCCGCTTGTGGATAAAAAGAAGAGAAAGACGAGGGAGGCGAGTCGAGGAGATGCCATCGTGCTAGATCGGCTGTGCTATATGGTGGGTGGAGGTCTGTGGAGGTGTGATGTTGCTGTTATGGTACCTAGTAGAGAGGTACGAACTGTTAGCGGAGGTTAGCAGGTTGGATGGTTCTTGAGGTGATGTGGAGAGGATCTTTTGTCTGGAGATCTCTTCTTCGAGGACGCACGCGTCGGAACCTGTAGAATTTGTATGGGATAAGAATAGAAGTTGCATAGCAAAGTGCGGCCGCCTTTGTAGGCACGCCTAATGTTTATGCCGGC
>JALLBF010000414.1:0-10013 GCA_036939945.1 Thalassiosira sp. AJA248-18
TTTTCAAGCTTATTCGGCCCAAAAATGGGCCTAAAACTTAGGGGTAGAAACTTAGGTAAGTTTCTTCGGATTAAACTTCTAATTTCCCAACTTGCTATCACTAGATGTGTCTGGTCTACCAAGTGGAGTATGACGAGTTGTACCCCCCTCGGGGAAGACAAATTTTCGGCTAGGCTCAGTACAGGGGGGACAACTCAAATTTGTTCAAACGGTTTGCCACTAACAAAATGAAAGGGGGGGATGCCCCTTGGCCTAACCCAAATTGGGGGACAAGGCGAAAATGGGGGGGGAACTTGTCTCTGGCTGACCGACATGGAATAATTATTCTCCTTTTAGACATGTCTCTGCATAAATATGTCTGACCAGCCAGGACAGTGGATGGAGTCTACTCGTGGTACTGCACTTTGCGTATGTACCTATGTACCTACGAGTCGTACTTGACACAACATGTGACATGTGACCTATGCAGAACTGTACGGGGTCCCAACCAACGACTCCCAACTCCCAACGCCGTCATCCATCGACTCGCTCCATACTCCATCCATCCAGAAATAAAACCGCTGAGCATGAATGGTATCGCTCCTCCCCCAGGAGCATACGAAGCTATTAGCGCGACGGGAATGCTAGATGTAACGAACGATGATTGCGAAGTGGTATCGTAAGAGCTCAATGCTCAATATGAGTCACATTTTTTTTGCATTGCACATTACCAAGAAATTGTTTGTACCTTCGTACATCTATCCATCCACGTCCTCTATCTCATGTTGCTCCAATCGATGCTATGCCAAGAAAGGCTTGAACAGTGGACTACAAGTGCCCTGACCCCGCCTTCAGATTCCCAAAACTCCCAATGGCGTCCATACCTCCTTATATGGTACTTTTCAGTTGTCGACTCTGTAGAGCAATTCGATGGTAGTCATGGTATCTTCAACAGTCGATCACTTGCATACACTGCCCTGAAGATTCTTGACGTCTATCTTCAGTCATGTTCCGTGGCATTTCAAGAGAAGGCAAAAGCTGATCAACAGTGCTACAAGCTAGTAGCCATAGGGTGTCTATACATAGCCATGATCAAGAGCCATGAAAAACACGAAAAACATGGCCTGGTCGTTGCTGGAAAAGTCATGCCCATGTTCGTCTTCCTACGAATGTGCAATAACACGCAAGATATTCCACTGAATGAGTTTGCCTCCACGCTCATAACAATCGCTTCATTTCTAGATTCTTGCAATTGCTTCAAAGATGTAGCATCTCCTCTTGTTTCTGCGCATTTCTTAGATGTCTTTCGAGAATACATCCTTGAGAAATTTCCCTACTTGCAAGGCAACGATGCTCTTTTTCTTCATGCTGAGACATTGATGAATCATACTGTTACCGACGTTCGTTTAGTAAATAACCCTCCAAGCCTGAATGCAGTAGCTGCATTCACGGTCGCTCTCCAAGATGTCGATCGTGATGTTATTGTGCAGCTACTAACCTGCTATAGACGTAATGGTGGATATGACTTGGCATTCCTTAGAGATATTGTTCGTGATTTGAGATCGATAATGGAACAACAAGAAGTTCAAGAGCCTCAACAACAGAGAAATGCAAGGATTGTTCATGTCATCCCAGAGTAAAGCGATTGAATTTGGCATGTGACAATTTCTCTGGGCATAAACATTAGAAAAGGAAGCTTGTAAAAGATGTTATACTGTAATATATTATATATTAGTTGCACTGGATCACTGTACCCTCATGCAAGCCTTGAACTGATCTTTATATATGCACTAGACTAGACAGTGTGCATCTGTGACCAGTACAACAACTAAAAAATTGCTCTTTTATGTTACTTTTCTTAGTTGCAGCATGCACTCGGTAAAACTTGAGATAGTGTATCTTTCAGTTCTGTTGACAATCACATAGTATCTCCAACCATTGGTTGATTGATAAACAACCAATCTTGCATGGAATAGAAGAGAATAAGAGGCAGTACCTGTGAGGAAGCCAACTGATAAAGGAGTTATTTTACAAATACTGCTACGACCCATACACAGGGTTGGCTTCTCTCTTGTGTTTTTGGTTGGCTGTGTTGGAATACTTTCCCAAACGAGACACTGCATATTTAATTTCATCCTGAAGATAATAATTGCCTTGGCTTCTTCAGAAAAAGTGAAAATCAGCACTGTGCAATACGCTCCTACATGAGCCTTCATGTGATGACGTGCTTTACTGTATTGACCCATTTTTAGGCTACGCTCCTCTCTTCCCTCTCCCGCTCCTCTTCCATCACTGTATCCAAACTTGATTTTAAGTCTTCCACCAAGTCACTACAATGATCAAATGAATGCATCATTTTGTAAGTACTGATTCGCAATATTCAACAAATCGAAAAAATCACACAAAATGGATCCTCACCTCGCTCTTTCAATTCCCACACTAATACGAATCAATCCATCATCGAGGCCGCCTAAATCAATGCACAATGAATAAAACATGAATGGGCACGAACAAATCAGAAATGGTCTCGAGGTGGAATCTGATGGAATGAATGCATAAATGTAAAGAAACACGAATAATGGGTTCTTACCTGCTATACGATCTTCACGAGGGATCATGGCGTGGGTCATTGAAGCCGGGTGCTCAACAAGAGATTCGACACTTCCAAGGCTCACTGCGAGATTCACAACTCGCAATCCCTCACAAACCTTTTTGGCACGTTCCAAAGCAACATCACCCTCGCCTTTCACAATGAAGGCAATCATACCACCATAAGTCTGTTTCATGATAGATTCATCTTCGGGGCAGTCTCTTCCCGACCGGAATGCCTGGGCAACGAGACAATCCTTTCCTCCTCCACTGTTGTCAGGATGGGAAGCCAATCCGGGGTAAAATGTAGATTCGATAAGAGGATGGTCTTCGAGCATTTGTGCCACTTGGAGAGCATTCTCGCCATGCCTCTGCATACGCACATCCAATGTTCGGATGCCACGCATGAGTAGATACGAGTCCATGGGGTTGAGCGGAGCGGTAATGAGCTTTTGAACCTTGGCAAGTCCGTGGCAAAACTCGGCGCTTTTGCTCGAAACGGACCCAGCGAGTATGTCCGAGTGACCGCCCAGATACTTGGTACAACTCTGAATCGAAACATCGACACCTTCAAAGTCCAATGGACGCGAATGGTAGGGTGTCGCAAATGTTCCATCACACATCACCCAAGGACGATTGGGATTCTCTTCTCTCGATCCATAATACTCATCTACCGCCTTGCCAACACCACTAAGATCAGTAATACGACACGTCGGATTCGCCGGCGTCTCGCAATAAACAACCTTGGTATTCTCCCTCAACGCCGCCTTGTACGCCGCCGGTCCCTGCTCTCCAGCACCATCGACGAAATCAATTTCAATACCCCAGTGAATGGCAAATTCTTTGAGAAATTCGTGCGTCCCTCCGTAGACAGTGTAGGGGAATACGGCATGATCACCCGTTTTCAGGACCGACATGAGCGCCGATGTGATGCCGCTCATGCCCGATCCGAACAACATGGTCCCACCTGTCCCACCGTTTCCATCATCGACCCCCTCGAGTGCAGCAATCTGTTTGGCACAAGCTTCGTTCGTTGGACTTCCCCATCGCGAGTATACGAATCCATCGTCGTCGGTGAATGCCGCCTCTTTCTTGTCGTGTAGACGGGCTCCGTGGTCAGCATTGTCGAGGGTGTATGTGGAGCCGAAGTAGATGGGTGGGGCTAGGCCGCGGTTTGCTTTGGCGGAGGGGTGGTAGAGCGAGGCGCACTTTGTGGCGAAGCTGGTGGGTGTGGCGTGTTTTTTGTCGGATGAGAACTGGCGGGTAGTGGAGAGTGATTTGAGGCATGGGTTGGTTTTATTGGCTCGCCTTGAGATGGCGAGTCCTGAAGAACGGATGGTTGTTGCAAATTTCATTTTGTTGATATATTAGTGTATTTTGTTGACTCTCGATCGCGTATGTGGAATGTTTGTGGTGTGTTTCGTTTTATTCTGTGAAGAAATATGAACCGGGAATAGAGATAGAGTTGAGCTCGATAGTATCAAGAGTTGCATTGAAAATCAATATGTCAGGAACCTGATTTTCTCGAGTCTTCAAGTTGGCATGCTTCATTGTTTCCGAAATGGCAATGGCAATGAACGGCCTCTATTTCCATGTTCTTGGCACAGCATAGATCGAACGCCCTGTGTGACAATGAACAAGCAATGCCGATAGTATCGCATTGCAAGTGCAAGCAGACTCAGATGCAGCATGAGCAGCGCCAGCCAGTACCTGATCCCGCACGCCTGATTTCCTACTCTGACCCACCGGACCTCCTCCAACACTCTATACGCCACACTTCCTCAAACTTGATATCACTCACCAGTCCGTTGGAGTACTGATAGATAGTCGCAAAGTAAGAATGGAGAAGGGATACCGGGAGGAGAAATGATATGTAGACCTCTATGCAAGCAAGAAATGAAATTGTGTGGTTTGCTCTCAATCCAAGCATGACATGTTCCACAAGGATGGATGGATCGGAAGCCGGCGGAGGATTGGATGGACAACATCAACATGAATTGATCGTAGGATGGAGGCTCATGTCACGTCATTCATGCAATTCATGGTCATGGTGATTGCATTCAGGAGGAAATGGCCGGCCACGTGTTTTTCATGGAAGGGGTTCCTTACCTTTCCATCCTTACGTTTACGCTATGGAATAGTAGAGAATTGTGAACATGTAAACGGTATCCTGCTTTGTCGCTTCTCGTGAATGGATACCTTTTTGTTAGATGTGGATTTGTACATTTTATCTGTTTTTGAATGGGCGGGGGGAGCAAACAATAATCTATTTTAGATACAATCCTTCGTACCCATGGAGATTTTTGCGAGCGCTTTTGGGAATCCCCTAATCTTGACTTCCTTCCCCTCCCTCTCTCACAACAAGGTAATAACACCATGTTATCCACCATCGTGCATACCACACCTACAATTAATCGACGCCACAGTTGGTTGCTTGCAGGTTTTAAGTTTCAAGTCTATCGGTCGGATTATCTTCTTGAGAATACATCGCATCCGCTGATCACATCATTGCCTCGTTCCACCAGCCAAATAAATCATGGCAGGCAAAGGAGAAACCTCTACCCAGCAGCCATCGGCCATCAAAAACTCACGCAACTTTACCTTTGAGGACGGTTCTCAAGCAATGAGCATGACCTCATCCTCGGCCGCGGCCTCATCAGCCCCAATCACTCGTGAAAATGTCATCAGCCCCTCAAAGATGAAACAGCGATCGCGCAAGGCTAGTAAGCATCTCCAGTCGCCCGTTGCACCGCCCATTATCACGATCAGGCAGCATAGTCCACGAGACAGCCGCGACGATAATAGCAACAGCAGGCCGCCCACGAGTCCTCGCTCGACTCGGGCGCCGAAGGCACCATCACGAAAGTCCAGCAGCGGTAGCGGCTACTCATCCTCCTCATCCTCGCCGCGTCGTAGTCCCACCAGTCCACGCCCCACCAAGAGCTCTACGAAGCAAAAGCAAGTCGACAGAGAGAAAACTAAGAAGAAGGAGGCAGAGGGAGCGGCCTCCGCTGCTCAAGCAGTGGCCTCAGCAGCCGCGGTGGCACTCTTGCCCGATGACGAATCTCCCCGGTCCAAAATGCGAAAGAAACTCCTATCCAACCTCCGCACACCAGATCCCTCTCTCGCCGACCTTTTATTTGTCTTGACCGACTTTGAAGAAACGTCTCACCTCCGTCGTGTCAATGCCTGTGGTGCCATTAAGACCCTAACCCTCCACAAGGCGAACCAAATCCCCTTAGCCCGGACACGTGGGGTGGTACCCGCCCTAACATCGGTATTATGCGCCGTAAATGCCACCGAAGAGGAACGCACGCGATGCATCAACGCCCTAATGCACCTGTGCGTCCCCGAAGAGAATTGGAAGCTACTATACCACTTCCCGCAGACCCCGGAGGCGTTGGCGAGGAATATGGCAGACAAGTATCCTCAGATCCGGTATGCGGCCTGTTTGGCTACTAGCTTCTTGGCCAAGAAGAATCGTAGGGACGTGATCAAGAATCGACTGTTGATGTATGCCATGGCACGTGTCCTCGAGGTGGATAAGAATGGCGCGCTCGAACGAATGAGCGGGCAGGACAAGAAAGTGTTTGTTGGGGCACGTTTATGTGTCCTCAAGATGCTGTTGCATCTGAGCAAGAATCGAGACGTTTCCAACACCTTGGCACGGACCGACTGCATCACCAGTAGTCTGGTGAATGTAGCAAACACGATGGAATTGGCGGCAAATATACTGTGCATTGCGATATTGACCAACTTGACGCGACATCCAGACAATGCCTACCACTTGGTGCACAAGGTGCCCAATCTCGTGGGTACGTTCGTATCACATGTCGACTGCACCGATGCCGAGTGTGCCAAGTGTGCTTTGTACGCGCTTCAAAATTTGAGCTGCACGGGAAACTGTCGTCAGGAGTTGGCGAATACACCGGACCTGTTGGGGAACGTGACCAAGGCCGCCTTTCGGCATGATTGCGTCGAACAGCAATTGAGTGCATTGCACACCCTTAAGAATTTAAGCGATGATCCGTTCAATCTCGTTACGATGACGAATACTCCTGGGTGTACTGCGACGTTATTGGCGTTGGCGAACAATGATGCTGCTGGTGGAAGTGGTAAAAAGAAAAAGGAAGATGGTGGTGGTAACAACAATAATGCCATGGCGCAGTATCTCGCGTGTGATACGTTGGCAACGTTGAGCCATTGGTTATTGACGTTGTCAGCGACGAGGAAGAGCAAGGACACTGGTAATGGGAAGAAGGATGGCGAGAACAATAATGGAGGCAGTGGCGTTGACATGGGTAGGCGAACGTTTAAGCAACTTACTTGGGAGGGTTGGAATTGAATTGTTTCCCGATAAAAGAGATGACAGGCATTGAATGTGTGGCGACCCTAGATTTTCATAAAATCATTTGTGTATATTAACTTATCATCAAGAGTGCACCATAGTAAACGAGCTTGGATTGAATCACCAAGTAAGCAATACAATCAAGTATGAAAAAGCCACTTGAATGCTCGCCGCCGAAGGTCAATAAAGACCAATCGAGAAAAGTTAAAAGTGGCTTCAACTGGGCATCAATGGCTGGCAATTCATGCACGGGCCTGGTTCCGAATGGGCGAGCAATACTTCCTACACATCATGTACAAAGTGCCCAAGTGTGGGATAGCATGTCAAAATAGTAATCAAAACAATGATGTCTGAATAATAGGCAGAATAGGTCAATAATTATCAAAGAATCTGAGCCTGTAATGTTTGGTAGATGGAAGAATTTCAACACCTCTCATTTTTTCTCATATGATACTGAAGTAGAGGTACATATGGTCCTGACAATGCGTCCTCAAAAAGCAACTTAAGAACAGAAAATGATCTAGCAAATGATCTAGCAATAACATAAATAGTCATGGGTGAGAGTTACTTCTGGGATATTTGCAAATGTTGTTCCAGCTTACACGAGTCTGCAAAAAGAAAATGACTCATCATGATGTACCTACATCTATTCAGCGCTAGCTTCTCCCATGCCACTCGTGCATTCATTGTGGGTGATGAAACACTCTACTTGCATCGGAGCCTTCTATCTTGAGATGATCTTCGTTCGCGCAATGGCTCGACCATTGATAGTAGGTATGCAGCACATCTAAATCATCATCGTGAACCCTTTCTATATCGCTATTGTCTGTTCCATTGAGATCTGTCAAAATATCATCATCAAGAAAAAATGATAGTATCGCCCTCGTCTCAATCGTCAGTGTCCGTTCCATCGAGATACATCAACATATCATCAAGAAGCAAAGATGGATGGAAATTGGACATTGTTAAATTGCTTCTAGCTGCTATTCAAATTTCATTTTCAATCAATTCTTATCAGATAGTTTGTAATATCATGCATTCTACGTTATAATGGTTAATCTTCTATTGTTCCATTTTTCGTCGAGATAGGAAAATATGCGTTGATCAAAGCCCATCCTTCAATTCAATGTTGGTCCAATGTTGGGACCAATGCGAAACAGTACATTCCTGCTACACAGGACTGAATGTGAAAAGCTTTGAGCCTATGAAGGCGTGGAATTCGATGAAATGTAGATAGTGGCGCTTGGCGAAAAAACAGCGCAAATATGGCAATGAGATAGTCGTCTTGATTCTTGTGGGCTTGCTCTCTCGCATATCCATGGTGGCAGATAATATTCTTACTCGGTAGGGTGGCGGTAGACGATGCTCATGCCGTCATCTCCATCCCTCAACCCAATCTTCTCCGCGCTCTTGCGCCAATAGTCCTTGGTGCCACACACCTTGACATCCGAACTCATACCCTTGATTTGTTTAGGAATATGCTCACACTCTGAGACATGATACATCATGAAGCGAATCATGGCACGATATAGGCTGCCAATGCTTTGCGGCGCCACTGTTGAGCACTTGGCACGTTCGCAACGAGGTAAGTGCTTGCAGCAGGTGCATTGAAAGAAGATCTTGCCTGACATGGTACGGCAAACATCAAGGACAAGACGGCGAATGACGTTGTGCATAGGATTGATCTTGCCCTCGTCCTCCGCCGTGTACAGCTTCATGTAGAAGGACCCATCGATGGGATCGTTTGCGTTGGGCAATGAACATGGGGGTCGGCAGATGCGAACTTTTGTCAGATGTTCCGGTTCTGGTAAGGGACGTTTGTTGGCCTCGCTGCCAACTTCAGGAGGGGCGACACCAGGAGGAGATCCGTTAAAAAGATCAGAGGTGCTGCCATCGTCATTCGGCATATTCGTCCTAGCGAGCTTGTGAGCTAGGGCAAAAATAACATTTGCCTCAACGCGGTTTTCAATAGAAGGAGGCAATTCCATGGTGTTTGATCGAAGGGAGCGGGTGTCCAGCGAGAAAGCAAGGAAACCCAAAATTATGCAGGCGAGGAATCTTGGACCACTGTGGGGACTTACTACTTGTGAAATGGGGACATAATTGGTGAAATAGTGATTGACCTAACTAACAACTAACTGTGGTGACATACTTGTTGGTCCCCAGCTGCACACCTAGATACTTCAACCACGGACATGAACACAACATACGATACTACGAAACAGCATCTGCACACCCGCCGCCCAGCCATTAGTATTATGTCACACCTCCAACTTAAATCAGGAAAATCCTTGAACATCGCATCATACATACCTTGATCATCATCTTCTAATACTCCGATATCCATTCCTACTCTTAGGTACCTACCTTTCTGGGACTGGGATGACATTTTTCAAATAACCTAATTCCTTGTTAAGGTTAGGTTTAGGGTTAACCTAGATTGAAGTATTATGATCTCTAGCATAAGATGTGGATATGTGATCATTAAGTTCGTACCATACGTCTCCTTTCTTTTCACAAAGTGCGAAAGAAGAATCGAAGGAGGAAGGACGGGACCCGCATTCCCATTTTATTAGCAACTGACTGCATGTGACTGCAAGAACCCCCACGCAACTTGAAGTTGGTCCCCATTTGTGTATTTTGTCCTACATAGCATCTTCTTTTGCCCTTCTGCTGGAAACTGGAAAGGCCCACGCACGCCATGATCTCTACATGTAGCCTTGTAGGGGGGTCAATTAAAAAGTGTAGAGGAATTTTTAAGTGGCCCCCCTCGCACAAGGGGTGCCCCCGGTCGCTGGTACCGAATACCCCTAATTCCTCTAGAGACTTAGGGTTATACTTATACGGTACCAGACTGCAACATCCCGGTTGTCGACCATATATTTTGGGGACCGGTCGATCGACTACAATTTGGTCGACAAATGTCGACCGTGAGTCGACGGCCAAGTCGATCGACCGTCGATCGACGCGATAAATGTCGATCGACGGTCGACACTAGTTGGGGAGGGCCTGCGTGCTTTGCTCTTTGGTCGCTGCAAACACTTTCGGCGTGGGGGGGGTTACACGCCGAACCTCGAAAAACCTAAACTATCGGAGA
>JALLBF010000415.1:0-10000 GCA_036939945.1 Thalassiosira sp. AJA248-18
CACCAACTCCAGCACCAATATTGACGGCCAATCCCTCATCGCAACCATCGTCTGAGCCAAGCAGCCAACCATCAGCTGGTCAATCAGCTGCTAACGGAAACGGTGTCGCAGCCGAGTGCTGTGGTGCCGGTGCCGGTGCCGGTGGTGCTCCCAACAAGATCGACGTCCTGAAATGTGAGAGCGACCAAAGGCGAAGCTACGTCGAAGCGGTCGCTGCGGCAAAGAGGAAGCGTGCATTGGAAGGGAAAGGTGGTATTCACGACGGCTTCCCCGTTCTGCCTTTTCCTCCGATTCCGGAAAAGAAGCATTGCCGTGAGTTGTCTCCCATCCAAGTCGAAGCGATCGAGAGCGATCATTCACGTGGGGTCGACGACGGCGAATTGGAAGACGGCGAATTAGAAGAAGGCGAATTGGAAATGAGCGATTTTTCTTCCTCCGATTCGTCTTCTCCTCTGTCATTCTTCGACTCGAAAGTTGGCGCGTGCACGTGCAAAGATGACGAGAGCTTTGGAGATGATGATGACGATGGTGTTGCTGGCATTGGCAGTAATGTCATGGACAACAACGAGTCGCCACCGCAACCCTCTCCCTGGAAACAGTGCGTCGATCCATTGTCTCAGGTTCAGTGTTATTACAATCCTTTGACGGGTAAAACCTCGTGGGATTTGCCCACAGAGGACGGTGAGACCACCAATGAAGAGAACAAGCTGTTCACAGAAGGGAAGGCCAAATACTCGCGTTTGGTTGCCGACAAACTCAATTCTCCCAGTAATGCATACAAAATCTTGGTGCAACTCTTGGGACGTGATTGTGGCACGGAAGAAGCGGCAGCTGATCTCGCTAGGGACATTGTTCAGTCGTTTGCTGGCGATGTAATATTCAAGCCACATCGAAAGAAACCCGTTTCTGACGATGACCTTGTAGGTGAGTGATATCCTATCGTTGTTGCCTGGTAAATACTTGCGTCCGCACTAACAGTGTCATTGTACTTTGACATTCTTAAGGATCCGACGGCCACAAGAGGACGTGGACCGAAGTACATAAAACCCGGGAAGCAATGAAGTATCTCATCCGTTCGTCGGAATATTACATCGAGAACCCATTGGCCGCAGAGTATTTCTGTAGCATTTTCAACGTATTACTCCCTGCTGATTTGGTCGCTCACTGCCATTTACATTGTGCACTTCAAGAATCTCGAGAGTCTGTCAGCGCAGCCTACGGTGGCTTCACCAAAGGACGTCGTCTAACCGAGTGTTGTTCCTCGCGGAATATGATCGAACTCAGTTCTGCATTCCAAAGCAACATTGTCTTTGGGGACTACATCAAGACATTATCAATGGGAAACATGCGACCTTGGTGTCGAACTAGATCCCTACAGTTCCAGCGGTGTGCAATTGCCACCAAGGAAGAAGGACTCACGGAGGCTGGACTTCTCAACTTGTTCGCCACGGGTTGCGATGATCTTGGTTGTGGTCTCTTCATCTTCACCCTCGCTGGTCCCACTTGTGGAGTTGTCGAATATTTGATGAAGGAACTCAACCCACTTTCATGCAAGCATGTGTGCGAGGAAACCATTCACGTCCAATTCTTTTCGACTCCACACGGCCAATGGACGAACGAGGAGCAGTGCGAGAATATTGTCGGCGTGACTAAGGCAATCAGCGATGGGTACGAAAAGTTTCTTCGGGCACATTCCATCTCGCCCTCGAAGACTCTCCTCCAAGTCGCACTTGACAATGAAGAACTGTGTTTTGTCACTCACAATGCCGAAGGGTTATTTGGGGCCTCTCGTGGTCAACGAGTGGATATCAAGGCGACTCTCGTCAGTTGGTTCAGGCAGAATGCACACAGCCAGGGGCATCTATCAATTGATTCTGCCAATATGCCAATGTTCGTTCGGAATTATTTCAGGAATAACATGACAGCAATGCTCAAGTACAACAAATTGACGAGCAGCAGCGAATTGACAGTTGGTCACGGCCATTCCTTCATGGGATCGGTGGGCAATGCCAAGGCTTGCGAGAACAACAAGTGCACTTCGGCCGATCTTGGAGCAAAGGGCATGGCCAAGGCTCTCGAGAACAACAAGTGCACTCCAGCCGAACTTGGAGAAATGGGCGGAGCAAAGGGCATGGCCAAGGCTCTCGAGAACAGCGGCTTGACCGCGTCCGAGTTTGCATCGAAGAATAATAGAAAGCGCTGGGCCCCTCTATGGAATGCTATGTTTGTAAGTCAGTGATTATTCTCTGATGTTGACCAATTGTTACCATATTGTATGATGCTTCAAACTCACAGTACTGTATCAAATGATTTCATAGGATAAACTCGTGGCCTACAAGGGCAAGTATGGTGATTGCTTGGTACCTCAGAGATACAGGGATGACCCACAATTGGCAATTTGGGTAGCAAGCCAACGCCGAGCTGCCAAAGCGAACGCACTGAGTGATGACCGAAGGAAGCTTTTAGTAGACATTGGATTTGTATTCAGGGTCAGCAAGTTAGGTCGGCCATTCGGTACCTAGTATTTGTATGGGGCTGATATCAATGCAGTCAACAATACCGGAAATACTGCATTGCACTATGCTCTCAAATACGGGTTTGGCGAAACGCTTGGCAGGTATCTCATTAGTAAAGGTGCAGATACCAGCATACGAAATAGCGACGGCATGCGTGCAACTGATCAAATTTAGATTAATAATGGGAATAGACGACCTTCTAAAGCTAATATCGCATTAGATAATGTTACCATGCTGTTGGGAGGAGCGGCGTGCCTCTGATGCTTTCTTTGCCAGCGAAGACGCGAAATCATCGTATTTTGCATCAGGATTCGCCGGAAGCTTACCAGTCTCAACCTCGAAGGCACGCTGGGCAAGCATAGTTGAGAAGTCGCTAATTGATGCAGTTGGGCTAGGCGCCTTCGTGCCAGTGGCCCTCTCGACCAGCTCCTCTGCAAACGGAGATCTTTCCATCTTTGTCAAGATTTTGGGTGGACTGTGTATTTTTCCAACGATTTCCGTCTCAACCCCCTCCTTGTTGAATATGTCGTTGCGCTTGCCTTCAACCTGAGTCCCATCAGGGGCTACGATTTCCATAGATGCCCGTACAGGAGTTGGCGGCGTATCATCATCTGATGTCAATTCTGATGCAGTAGAAAGCGAATCACCATCGACAAAATGACACTCATCTCCATTCTGAATCCCTTCCGCATCGTGTGCCTGCTCCGTCCTTTGAAACAGCTCTCTCTTGCATTGCCATGATCGAGCACATGCTTGAATTCTTGTAGCAGCAGTAACATACAACGATAAGACCTGGGCTTGACGAGCTTGGTCTCTTCTGCCCTCGAGCTCTTTTTTACATTGCCAAGACCGAACAACGTCCTGAATTGACATAGCCGCAATTACCCTCCTGAATTCCAACTTACTGGCAAGTGATTTTCTTTGTGATAGCTCTCGTTGGCATTGCAAGGATCGGACAGCGGATTGTATCTTTGTTGCTGCAGTTGCCATCCTGCCTTCCTCGAACGCCACTGAACTTTCTTCATGTTGCTCGATGGTGCTCAATTCTTCAACCGTCGATACATCTGATGCCCTTTCGGGAGTTGATGGCGCTTCACTTTTCAGAGAAAAGTCTGCCGTGTCCCGATGTGACATCGCAGCAATAGACGATTGGCCAGGTGGGAAGACAGCCGCTGGAGGTTCGATGCCATTTGTTTCATACAGTTCTTCTGACGTGGCCGGAAGATAAGCTAGAGCTTCGTCGCCATTTGCTTCATCTTCTACTACACTGCCATAGATCTGGTCGATATCGCTGAGTGATGCCGCTTGGGGTTCAGCTTGATCTACTGATGCTGCATCCTCACTCCTCAGGGAAAACCCCTCGATGCTCTCGTCGAACGAAATCGAGGATTCAATCATATTCGAGAGCCGAAAGGGGCTCGTGTTGCTTGGAGGAGGAGAAAATGCAGACCTTGTGATAGGAGTATCAAAATTGAGTTCACGTGGAAGAAATGATTTCTTGCGAGGAAGGTCTTCTCCTCCGAGCTTTTTCATTGCAGTGCTGTGGGCCTCTGGTATTTCGCTACTGATAGGCTTGGGAGTCGACTTGAGAGGAGAGAAGAGAGAACGAGCTACATCCTCCTTTGCTTTGTCGCAAAGGAAACTTGATTGCCATGGCCTCTCTGCCCATTCTTCACATTGGTTGGCGGACTGAGGAAGTCTTCGTACCAATGTCTCGGTGACTTCTTTGTTCCTTGATCATCCGCATCGCCTTGATTGTCAGGTTCGGGCGGTGATGGGGTAAACGGAGTTATCAAATGGAGTGTATCGTAGTGACCAGCCTTCACATCGCCGATAACATTAGAACTATGCATCTCAGCATCATTTCCACTTTTTGACTCGGAGTACACACCGCTTGATGGGCGAAGCGGAGACACATCAGGAACGATGCAACCCTGTTGCGCTAACCCTTCCTTCTTTTCAGTATCACTAGCTGGACTATCGATTGCGGCAATTTCACGCGGAACCGCGTACCTCCGCGCATCCGCATTCACGACCAATCTCCTCCTTCGTGTTCGTCTGCTCCGTGACATCTTCCGAAGAGTCCATACTAAAGATACAACCATGACAGCCCCCAAGCCTCCCAGAACGAATAGCGCTTTCTTGATGAATCGAGATTCTTCCTCAAGAGTCTGCATGATGGAAGCCACTTCACTCTTCTTGCTCGAGGGATTGACATCATTATTTCTAGTCCCAGCCGGCTGCTCCTCGTCCTTGCGCGTCGCGGCAGCTTCCTCCTCCTCATCGCGGCTCACACGAACACTTTCACGGTAGTATTCCATCGCACGAGAATAATCAAACGAAGCATGGATCTCTCCGATACGATGAACACCGCCTCCCAGATAGTATGCGGTATCGTCACTGCCCCACGAATCATTGTTCTCGGCATCACCCGCGTGGAAAGAAAACTGAAACGTCGATGGGAATGCCGTCACGGGCAAACCAACAGGTGACTCGCCACTGCCCGCGGTAACAACTTCGCAGTTGGTAAGACTGAGGAGATAATTCGCTGCACCTCCAGTCGTGGTGGCAGTAGTAGCGGGCAATCGATCGATAGCAATGACATTGTTCATTCCGCATGGAAGGAACGACTGGTTGACAATACGAAGCCTACGAAGATGACGCGTGGACGACGCTTGATCGTGTTGAAATCCTGGATGATCAGTCGCGTCGGGGATAGGAATTCTCGGAACGATCGTGACGTCGCATTGGATTGGAAGCGAGGTGATGACTTCGTAGTCCTCCCGTTGTCGTTGGTTGAAAACCCGACGGGGTCGAGTTGACGCTGCTCCGTGGCGATAATTGTGTACGCTAGTGGATCCCATCATCATTGTCGGCATGGATTCCACGCTAGGTGCTGCATTCGTTGCCCATGCCGCGAAGCTGCGACTCCCGCCAGCAGCGGCATGATTGGTCAGGATGGTGTGGGCGTCGTCGTCGGGCCGTGCGGCGGCATCGTCGGCATCAACGCGGACTGTGGTGGCGGCATTGCGGCCGTGGGGTGCACAGGATGATCGTAGGATTAGCGTTGCCATGGTTCTGTTGTCTGTGGGATCAGAAGTGAGGAGTGAGGAGTGGCTCGTGTGGGACTTGGATAAAACACTAGCAAGCTCGTTGCGACTTGGCGCGGCAGGCGGCAGGCGTTCTTCACGGCCGGCCGATAGTCAGGCTTTTACCTACCTACGTACTAGGAATTAATACTAATTACCGCGCTCTCCTTCCTTATTAGCAGTCGTCGTCAACAACTCACACACCAAACACAAAACCACCAATCATTTCCGCCGCTAGCCCATTCGCTAGCTTCGAGCTGAGCATGCACAGCAAAGGACAAATAGACAATACATCAACAACAACAAACAATGTCAACAACCCCAAAGAAACGTCGAGCTTACGTCGGCAACCTCCGTCCCCGTCCCAACCTCGCCCACAGCCTCTACAACAATCTATTCATCCCCCACTGCCTACCGGTCAAAAATTTCCCCGACAATGAAGGCGTCGGCATCATGGTGGCACAACCCAAGATGTCCACCAATCGCAACAATTCCTTGACCAAACAACCTTCTTCGGTGTATGCATTGGTGGAATTTAATGATGTCGACTATGCGATACAAGTGTTGGATGGGGTGATGTTTGATGGGAGGACTTTGCGTGTTAGCAAGGAAAAGACCAATTTTGGCAGTAGCAGGGGTGGAAGTTTTGGTAGCAGTCGATGGGCGGGCAATGATGGCGGCGGAGGCGGCGGCGGTGGTTTTAGGGGCAAACGACAAGAGAAGCAAAAAGATCCAAAGGAGGCAGCACGTGCTGTCGACGACAATAATAATTCAGCATCGAATGATGTGAAACATAATGTGATAACCAATACAAATAATGGGCAGAATAATAAACTTCAAAGTGACTGGAGTGCTGGAGAAGAAGAAGAAGCAGTCGTCAAAAGAGTCGAAGCGGTAATACCGTCTGAAATCAAGGAGAGTTCCGATGAGGTCGGTGCCGCTCTCGCATGCACTGCCGCCATGACACTGCTATCTTCTGTTGATGCATTTGGTCTGGGCGAACAGGAGGAGGAGCCTGCTGCTGCAGCTGATAATGTACCAACTGCAAATCAGATTGAACCATCAAACAATACCAATTTGACCAACCAAGACTTTCAGTCACGATGTAAATTGCCGTTGTCGGAATTACTAGCCGAGTACGGAGAGCAAGATGAGGATTGGAAGAAACAACAGAAACTTCAGCAACCCCAAGACATGGCAAAGACGGAGAAAGTAGTAACAAACGACGATTTTCAATCACGTTGTAATATGCCGATATCGGACTTGTTGGCTGAATATGGAGAGGAAGATGTAGATTGGAAGAAGGACCAAAAGCCATCATCCGCGAATGGTAATCATCAAAAAAATAATGCAAAACCAAATCCAGTCCACAGAGAGCACAGAAACAACAGCAACACCAAAAACGATGACAATAACAATGGCATGCTAGCACATTTCGACAAGGCGTGTATACACTTGGAATTAGTCTCCTTTGGTTATAAATACGGTGCCCCTTCCCATTCCAAGAGGGGATTTACGTATGCACATCCCCTATCTCCTTTGGATGTACGTGATTTAGACCGTGCTCCAGGACATGTTGCCAAGTTTAACGGATTGTCATATTTGGTGAAACGAGCGTTGTTGAACCCTTCCAAGGTCAATGCTGACGACCAATGTGATGAGAAAGAAGACGAGGATAATGGCTCAAAGGGGCAGAGTCCAATGAGACAACGGGCGAATGAAATTGCCGATGAGATCATCAAGCTACTTGTGGAATCAATAGATGAAGGGGGGCACGGAGCGATATCTCCACTGACCATGACTATATCCATTGGAAGCGAGTATGGCAGACATAGAGCGGTGGTATTGGTAGAACATCTGGCAGTAATCTTACGAGCGAGGCTACGACGGAATGATGGGAGATGCTTTAATGACGCGGGAGATGAAGCAGGTGGTGGTGGTGGTGATCCAGGAAAGAACGGCGTTGTACGACAGCCTGTAAGTGTTGGCACACGGCATAGGGATGTGGAGGCTCGTCATCAGGATGAGGAGGCGTTTGGGGAGGATTTGAAAAGAGAGGCATTCAAGGCAGAGAAGGCTAGGAGGAGACAGCAGCGGATGGATGAGTCAGGATGGGGTGATGGTGCCTGGTAGTTGTTCGAGGGCAATCCTTTTCTTATATAGATGAGCAAATGACATTAAGTGACAGTGACACTCTTTAGAGCATCATCAAATATATTATTTTCATCCATGTAGGATGAAGATGCGATGTAGGATTTCTGTAAACATTTTGTTCATCTATAATTACTTTATCGTGTATCACCATTGGTTTTGTTGTCCATCTCTTCTAAAGCCTCATCGATGCTAGCCAATTTCTTCTCCATCTTCTCCCGGTACATCTGTAAGAATTCTTCTGTAGAGGTAATTGGATCTTCGCCATATGTGGGGACACTTGCTTGTGACATGTCGCCATTGCTACCATTCAATTCAACAGCAGAATATTCTTCATCGTCAATTGGAACCCATTTTCCAAATTCTCCCTCTTCAAGGACTCTCCCCATAGGGTGACGCAGCCACCCCAGCCCCTCTCTCGCTGCTGCCTCTTCAATGGCCACAATGCATTGACCTAAATCAGCACCACTTTCTAATGCACCAACCAATGCATCATAACATGGTTTATACTCCTTCAACAACAGCACAGCCTGCGTCGCACCCCATCGTGCCTGATTCCGAATCAACTCCGGTGACCATGTTGATACTGCATTCCTGCTATTTGGATTCAACGAGCGTAGAAATCTGACTAATGCCTCTTCATCCCCCGCTCCTCCATCGGCACGTCCATACTCGACAGCTTCAGCGGCAATTCCACCCATGACAATAATTGAATACCTGTCAATCGATTGACGAGTTAATGGTTTGACGCCGGCAATCTGCTCACTTAGATCGAGGTCGTAATAGGATGTCCCAGCAGAGACTGCACGTGACGATCTACCGCCAAATCTGCCATCATTCAATGCCGCCCACGTCGACAGAACGACACCTTCCACAGGACACCCCAATAGATAGGCCATCAGGAAATGTCCCGCTTCATGCTTCGTGATACGAGTAGTCATCTCCGGCTTCACAATACGCAATGCCGTCTCGAATACTGCTCCACTAACCAAGATCTGATCCATCAATGCCAACAGAAGTGTACAAACCACCAGCAAATTAAAGTTAATACCATAGTACAAACTCGCAATACCCTCGAGTACCGCCAATGCCGCCCCGCCATACAATAAAAAGTTGGTAGGCTGCGGCGTCAGGTTGATCATTTCCATGTTGGTGATTTCTTCCAATAACGTGGCAGTGATAATCTTGGATCCCGAAGTTGGATAGGTAGGTCCTTCTGGTGGTGGTATCACTGACAACGACGAAGGTGGTTCACGTCCAATGGCACCAAAGACATTTAATTTCCCCTCATCTCGTAGTAAGCGATATAATTTAGTCATTTGGGATCGGACACGGTCCAAGGCACGGAATTCAACCCCTGTCCCTCCGCCCGAGGAGGCGGATGCAATGTTGGCATCTTCAATGGCACGTTTATTGACCGTATTGTCGTCAGATTCGGCGGTGGCTAATTCGATGGCTTCGAAAATAGTTTGAATTTGGGTGTTGGATAGGGATGATATCGATGATGCATGAGATTGAAGGTATGATAGGATCTTTTCAAGGTCGTTAGTTTCCAGAGCTGTGATGAGCTCTTTCTCGATGTTGGATGTATTTGCACTGAGAGTTTGTATTGAGTTTGTAGTTTCATCATCTTCAAGTGAAAGTTTCGCTTTGACACGTGTTAGAGTTTTTTGCCGGGAGGGGAGCCTGTAAACGCCATTGAATCTCTTGGGCGGGAGAATAGTGGATGACCTTAGAGTGCCGGTGAATGCGGATGTGGGACTAAAGCCATATGTGGCCAGAAGTAGATGGAGCAGCGCTCGTTGATGGAAGTTTGCCATAACTTAGTTTTGTGGAGAACATGAAAATGAATCAACTCTATTTTTGTGAGATGTTCGCTAGAGTCAGTGTATTGAATGGAGTACCTATGTGTCAGCCAGAACAGCCACTGTATTGATTCAGAGTTCTAAAATTCTAAGAAGAGATAGAGAGGTTCACCGCACCAGCTGGTATCTCTCTAGAGAGGTGGTGCTACGAACTGACCAGCATGGTCGGTGGTCGGGCGGCTTCTGATCGACTTCTGATGATGCGCCCCAGATGCGCCCGCACCACCCGGCCGCTCTGGCCACGCTCTGGCGCGCGTGCGTGCGTGGTCAACCCTCCCCCTGTTGTTGCTGCGAGCAGCGACGACGCAGAGATTGGTTGGTTGTTTGACGAGATTTCTAGATTATGGTTATCTACGATATGATATCTAGGATTTTCGGA
>JALLBF010000417.1:0-10005 GCA_036939945.1 Thalassiosira sp. AJA248-18
GCTTTGCAAAGCTTTCCCAAGTCTCTGGGACCATGGGATCCACCACTAGGTACTCACCAATAGCATGTTGGCAGTGGGACCTCTTAGGTGTTAGGCGTGGTTGTGCGGGTCTGCTGGGCTGCAATATGGGATGGCATCGCTTGTGTGGACATGTCCATGAGGCAGCTTTGCCAATCTATCCCAAGTCTATGTGACCACGGGATCCACCACTACCACTACTCACCAATATAGCATGTTGGCATTGGGACCTTCTAGGTGTGGCTGTGGACCTGCTGGGCTGCAATACAGGTTGACATCGCGTACACATGGAATGTATATTGACTCCACTTAGACTTAGGCTGTGCCTGAGAGGGCACACATTCAATCCACATTATGAGTTGCAAAAGTATACAGTATTCCGTAGCGGTATATGTGCATATTCACTCAACAACATGTGATTCGAGGAGACCTAGTTTCAGGTTGGGGGCCGGGGCGGGAATAGGGCAGATCATTGATGTCAAAAATATACCACATCGGCATCCTTTCGCATGGAAGTACCCCTGGAACCACCCAGTTGCCAGTTGCCAAATTGTTTTGTTTAAAGATAGGTCAGAAAAGATGATGTAAGTTTTGATATAGGTAGATAGTTGGCAGTGGCTCACCTGTTTTTGACAGTTTCATCAGCCTGGGATTTCGCCTCTGTACCCACCTTTTCAGTGGTGGATTCATCTGAAAAGAATGGGAGGGACATCAGATATCAATAGCTGTCGCTGTGGGGCCAGATGTTACGAAGGATGCGCTGTGATGAAATGCTGTACAACATCGGTTGCCCAGGGTTGCTGGAGCTTGGTGGAAGCATTGGCAAATTGGCAAGGTTTGAGAATTATTCTAAGGCCATTTTAATTGAAATAAGAAGCCTTTCCTCTCACGGCTATTCCAAGGAAGTACAAGAAAGTAATTTGTCACACGCAGTCTTTAAGACCGAGGTAGCCGAGTACTGAGTGCATTCTTATCCTCCTTTTCTATGGAGCATTCAGGTATCAAAAACCAATGATTTTTGTCAGCAGGGAACATTATCTACATACATACAGTTCGTACCATACCCACTGTTTTTGTACCGAGGGGTCAGACGATTCGCCTTTATTGCTTGAGAAGAGTGCTCTCTCAAGGTGCCTTATCCATTCAATAATCCTTACACAGTGCTCTATAAAAAATAACATTTAGTTCTCATTTTTTACCCCATGGTTCAATCATATTGATACTTTCTATTACAACCACTAGATACTGGTTCAATCATATTGATTCTTTTCTATTTCAACCACTAGATACTGCCCCCCTCCCCTTCAATGTTTGCTCTAAATGCAACCAAATCAACTAGCCGTCAAGGGCTGAATTCCTGACATTTCCATCAGCATCTCCCGAGGTAAAACTGCTCAATATTATACTTCAGCCCACTGCTTATATTCCAATTCACGACTCTTCCTGTGCAACAGCTGATGAAGGTTGTTTAATCTTCTTCCCCACCAAAACAATTTTATCCCAATCCTCAACTGATTCCCCCCTTTCAATTGCCTGTTTTTTCAATTCCTCTCTATGTTTCATCACGGATATGATTCTGTTTCGGATTCGTTGCCCTTCTCCCTCTCTGAGGAATTTACAAAGAGGAAATAATATTATTGATCAAAAAAGAAACTTGGTCAATCAACAACAGAGTCCACAGACGGGAACAAAAATAATTTATCGTAATCGTAAACAACAACTGCACATGAAATAAATCACACTCACCCCTTGGTACTAACATGCTTACTCCTCAACAAATAATTATCCAACCCACCCATCTTATCCATACTCCTCAATGCACTGGTAGTTAAATGGAACTTGATCATCTCATCCAATACCTCGGAGTAGACCCGTTTATGCTGTACGTTGGGATTCCATCGACGTCGCGTCTTCTTCATTGAGAAGGGGACGTTATTACCGAATCGAACGTCCTTGCCATCGTATAGGCCGCGCATGGAGCGGTTTGAGCGGTTTCGGATGATGGTGGTGGTATTTTGTGATTGATGGGGGGAGATGAGGGTGGTGGTGGTGGCGGCGGTGGGATAATATGGTGCCGGCGTCAATGTTGTGGCGGCGATGGAGCAGGTTGTCCCCCAGGATGGGGCCGCTCGGTGGATGGAGGAGGAGGCGAATCGTTGCATCATTGTTGGATTGGGGGAAGTCAGATTATTCTATCAGTGGCAAGATAGGTAGTTCTAGCCTGTTCTAGTATCGTAGTGCGTAGTGCGGCAATCCCATGGGATGGTAATGGTGACCAACTCCCAACTCGCTTTGATGATTTGGCGGGAGAGGGGCAGATTATCGGGAGTCCACAGTAAAAATTGGCCGTTGTAATTTCTACGTACACTTCAATACCATAATTCTCCGTATGTAGACCCACGTACATTTTGTACTAATTTGATTTTCATTTGTCAAATCGCGCCATCCGCATCGGCTTGCTTCGATGACCAAAGGCGCACAACAACAACAAGACGGAACAGACAACAAAAAGAACCAAGCATCACCTTCTTGCCATACATAGCGGCAAACACCAGCAACACATCAATCCTAAAACCCACGATGGAAGACGCCACAGACGTGCCCCCAGCAGCAGACAGAGCAGAGGGCGATGACGCCCCAGCCCCAGCAGCAGCAGAGATGGCCATGGACGCCGAGCCAACGACAACGGCCGAAGACAGCAACGGCGACGCGGCCGCCGTTGAAGAAGAATTAGTAGAGGAGGTTGTTGAAGAGCGCCCCCCTCCTCGTCTCATGATCACCAAAATGGTATGTTCATGCGACTCTTTGTACTGCCTTGACCGTTTCTATTTCGTTCTATTGTGCGACTCCTCCTGAAACTCATCCACTCCATCACCGCCCCATCATGATAATATAGGTTCTAGAAAACTTCAAATCCTACGCAGGTCAAAAAACAATCGGCCCCTTCCACAAATGCTTCTCCTCCGTAGTCGGTCCCAACGGCTCCGGAAAATCCAACGTCATCGACGCCATGCTCTTCGTCTTTGGAAAACGCGCCAAAAAACTCCGTCTCAACAAGGTCTCGGAATTAATCCACAGCAGCGACGCCTACAAGGGCGATAACACCCTGCAATTCGCCAAGGTATGCGTGCACTTTTCCGAAATTGTCGATACCGGAGATGGTGATGATGATTACGAGGTTGTGGAGGGGAGCGAGGCGGTGATTTCGAGGGTGGCACGGCGGGATAATAGTAGTCAGTATCAGATTAATGGACGGAATGCCACGTTTAAGAAGGTGGCGGAGTTTTTGGGGAGCAAGGGGATTGATCTTGATAATAACCGGTTCTTGATTTTGCAGGGAGAGGTGGAGATGATTAGTAGTAAGTTTTTGATGGTACAATATTGAATGTGTGATTTGTGATGAATTAATTCATTTGTTCAATATATGTTATTAACGATCGGTATTAATCTCACACTTTCTATATTCTCCATCACGACACAGTGATGCCACCCAAGGGCAAAAATGAAAATGACGAGGGATTGTTGGAATATTTGGAGGACATTATCGGTTCCAATAAATTCGTCGAACAGGCCAATCTCGCCGCAGAACGCGTCGAACAGCTGACGGAAGTCCGCCAGGAGAAGCTCAATCGCGTCAAGGCCGCCGAAAAAGAGAAGGACGGCCTCGCCGGGGCCAAGGCCGAGGCCGAAGCGCTGGTGGGGAAGGATCGCGAAATTCGTCGCAAGAAGAATGTTTTATTTCAGATCCACTCCATGCATGCCCGAAACGAGGGGGAAACGGCATCGGAGCAAAGGGAGGGATTGGTGGAGCAGCTCGATGCCGAGCGGGCCAAGCTTACCGAGGCGGATGAACGCGTATCGGAGATTGAAAATGGCATGACGGATCAGAAGAAGGAGTATGACCGGGTTCATGCGGAACTTACCGAGACGAAGGAGGCGTACACTGCGTACGAGAGGCAGGACATTCAGATGAAGGAGAATATCAAGCATGAAAAGGTGAGTGTTCTCATAATATGTCACTGTCTCCTTTTAGAGTGAGCGTCTCTTTTAGCAGAATCTAACCAGAGTCAAACTTAAAATCCATTGTCCAATAAAGGGTCTCGTCAAAAAGTTGGAGGGAAAGGTGGTGGCAGAGACAACAAAGATCGATGATGCACAAGTGGCGATGGACGAGGCCGAGGAGAGTATTCCCACGCTGGAGCAACAGATTGAAGAGTGTGCCGAATGCAAGACCGAGGAGGATGGCAAGTTGGAAGTCATATTTGAGGAAACCAAGGATATCACAGAACAGCTACGTCTCGAACTGGAGGAAAAGACGCAAGAGTTGGCACCATTGCAGCAGGAACGGACCGTGTTTCAGAATTCGCTGGATACCGCGCAGATGGAGGTGAATTTGTTGGAGGATACGGTATCCCGTGCTCTGGAACAGCTTGAGGGTGCTGAGAAGGAGTTGTCAAGTTTGGATGGCAAGCAGAGTGCCAAACGGACCGAGTTGAAGGAATGCGAAGAGGAGTTGAAGGCTAGTAAGAAACGTGTGGGCGAAGCGGAGGGGGAGTTGACAGAGCTTGGTGCAAACGAGACGTCTTTAGCTAAGAAAAATACTGAGCTCTTGGTAAGAATTTTCACATGAATTGACGAACCCGAGCCAATTATCAATTCCCTAACCATCCTCTCATTCCCCGCTACTTTTACACACAGACCCAAGTGGAAGTTGCCCGTGCATCCATGCAATCCACCACCGGCCGCTCCCGCGTCGCGTCCGCCATTCTCAAGGCCTCCAAGAAGGGAGGCGAACTCGCATCTTGCGGCGTCATGGGCCGTCTCGGCGACCTTGCTACCATTGACTCCCAGTACGATGTTGCCGTCTCGACGGCATGCGGTATGTTGGACCATATTGTCGTCCAGACCACAGCCGGGACGCAGAAATGTTTGGAGTTTCTGCGCAAGCATAACCTTGGGAGGGCAAGCTTCGTTCCGTTGGATAAGATGAAGAAGGGGGCTCATGACCGTGCTGTTGAAACTCCGGAAGGTGCTCCTAGGCTGTTTGACTTGATCAATCCAGGACATGTTTCCATCACGGCTGCGTTGTTCTTGGCCGTGAGCAATACGTTGGTAGCGCCGGATTTAGAAACTGCCACACGATGGGCATACGATTTTGGTAAGCGCTGGAGGGTGGTTACCATTGACGGGAAGCTGATTGAGACGAGCGGAACGATGAGCGGGGGTGGCAAGAATGTCCAGAAGGGCAAGATGAAGCTGTCGGTAAGTATCTTGGCGACGAAGTCATTCTGCCTTGAGCTCGTTTGTTCAATATCATGTGCTAACTTATTTGATGATTAACGTCGGCAATACAGAATGGAAAGAAGGGAGCGCAGAAGGTGAATCCCATGGTGGAAATCTCAATGGAGGACATCGCGAAGCTCGAGGAACAAGCCAAGGCAGCTCAAGACGAGCTCAAGGCATGTCGTACGAACCGGCGCGAACTCTCAGATGAGATCCGTTCCCTCAACAAGCGCATCAAGTCCCTTTCCGTCAAGTTACCCAAACTTCATATGGAAATCGAAGGCTTTGACACCACCAGGGAAGAGCTTACGAGGCAGCTCCCATCCCTACGCGAACAAAGCACCCTCTCCAAGTCGGACGAAAAGAAAAAGAAGGAACTTCTTGCTAAGGTTGAGAATTGCAAAGCCGAGATGGCGTCCTGCGTATCGGCCGCATCGAAACTCGAGGCAGAGGTGGCCAAGCTCCAAAAGAATATCATCAACGCCGGAGGGTCCAAGCTTAAGAACCAGCAAAAGGCCTGTGATAAGGCCAAGAAGGACTTGAACAATTCTAACAAGGAACTCAATTCGGCCAAGAGCACCATCGCCAACTCCAAGAAGGCTATCAAAAAGGCCGAACGAGCCAAAGCAACGGCCGAGGCGGACTTGCAGCAAAGCAAGGAGGCATTGGAACAGATGGAAACGGAACACACAGAGCTTGGGGATGGCGCTAAGGAAGTCAAGGCTGCGTATGATGAAGTGAGGAAAGAAGAGGCAGAAAAACGCAAGGCACTTGAAACTGTCTCCAAGGAATGTGAGAAGCTTCGTTCTGCGCAGCAGAAGCTAAAGTGCGCCGAGGTTGAGTTGAATGCCAAGATCGAAACACTCGATAAGGCCATTAAGGATTCTGAGCGAAAGACCAATCATTGGAGGAAGGAGATCGAACAACTCAGGAGGGTGGAGAAGCAAGAGGAAATTGATTATGACTTTTCAGATGATGAGGAAGATGAAGAGGAAGAAGATGGTGATGTCAAGATGCAGGAGGAAGCAAAGGAGATTGATGTTGAAGAGGATGATGCCATGGATGAAAGCAAGGAAGATGTAGATGTCAATGATGACGAGGAAGAACCCAACAAAGATGAAGCTGCCAAAGCCAAAAGCACCATGGGATCCTCCTCCCTACCCAAACTTCCAGATTCATCCTTGACACAATATAGCATGGATTCCGTTAAGAATGACATTTCGGTCCTCGAGAAGGAGCGGGATACTCTTGCCAAGAATGCGAACATGGGAGCTATTGTAGAGTACAGGAAGAAGGAGTCGGACTACTTGTCGCGGTGAGTGCATTGTTGCTTGAGAATTCAATCAAACTTGTTTCCGTTATGTAACTCAACCTATTGATTTACATGTAATAATCTACACAGCGTGTCAGACCTTGATCAAATCACGTCTGAGCGCAACGAAGCCAGGAAAGAACACGAGGATCTTCGCAGGCTTCGACTGGAGAAATTCATGGATGGCTTCTCACACATCACACTAAAGCTGAAGGAGATGTATCAAATGATTACTCTTGGAGGTGATGCTGAGTTGGAGCTCGTAGATTCGTTGGATCCATTCTCAGAGGGCATTGTCTTCTCAGTCCGACCGCCTAAAAAATCATGGAAGAACATTGCCAATCTCTCTGGAGGCGAAAAGACCCTCTCGTCACTTGCGTTGGTGTTTGCATTGCATCACTACAAGCCCACTCCTCTGTATGTTATGGACGAGATTGATGCAGCCTTGGACTTCAAAAATGTGTCGATTGTCGCACACTACATCAAGGAGCGGACGAAGAATGCTCAATTCATCATCATCTCACTTCGAAATAACATGTTTGAACTTGCGGATAGGTTGGTTGGTATTTACAAGACGAACAACTGCACCAAGAGCGTTACAATTAATCCTCGGCTTTACAGTAGGAAGGGCAAGGAAAGTGATGAGGGCTCATCAACTCCTTTCAAGGATAGAACTAATGCTGTCTCAGCACCAGCATAATTTCTCTGTTCTCTCTTGTTGCTCGCTTGGCTCCTGAACATCTTCTTTTCACAAAAGTAGTCTTGTTTATATCCATATAGTTATGAATTACTTAGTATTACCCGGCGTCACATACTTTCTGACTGGCTTATCTGTGGAAACAAAATTGTGTCTACCACTAGATATCTAACATCTTCGCCAGCAGGACGCCCCCTGCACACCCACTACGCCCGCCCACCCGGCTCATGAAGGAATGGGCATCATTAACTGTCAAGTCACTTTGACTCGGCACATCGTGTTGTACTCGATCATCTCTGTCATTCACTTGCTGCAATGATCCTGAACGATCATTGGCACGCACACGTTCAGAGCGCAGAGAGATGCTGGAGACTCTTGGACAGCTCTTGGATAAACTAATTCTAGCAATAAGACAGTCCTGGGGAAACATGTAGCCAAAGCGCCGGAAATATTGCAAGCCAATACTGCACCATTACCGTCTCTTTCTAGTGCCTATCTCAACCATTCTTGATGGAATTAGAGGCCCATCTTGTCGAAGTCGAAAATAATACAATTCCAGTTCCAAGGAAATCCGAGATGAATCCAGCAGATCCCCTGGAAGATCATTCAGAATGTGATGATCATACGATCCTATCTTTGGCAATCGGTAACAGTAATCATGGCAGATGTGTGGTTTGAATTTATATAGTAGCAACGCTTCAAACAGGTTCACTCCATCATCAATATCACCCGTTCCCCATTTCAGTCATCCTTCTTTGCTTTAGTCGCCGCAAACATACCATACTCCATCAACCCCCTCTTGAACGCCCTATGCATTCTTTCCAAACAGTACCCATCCCTCGCACATTTCACGTATTTAGTTGGCTTGAATATCCATCCCCTGGGATCATACACTCCAACCCAAATGGAATGACGCCATGAAGCAATGGTAGGTTCACACCAATCTGCAGTTTTCACGGGTCCCATTAGCTTTGTGGCATCAACTAATTCTGCGTAAGCTTCGATGGAGATGAAGTACGGATGGGTCCTGTAGAAGGAGAGAGGATTGAATGAAATAAATGTTAGTGCAGCCCCTTAGATAAGCAGAAAAAAGTTCGCGAAATTCAAGACGTACCATTCCTCATACAAGAATCTCAAATCACGCTTATCCTTCTTATCAAACGGAACCTCCCTATCATCCCTCTGACACCAGGTGGCCATAACAAACTTCCCCCCAGGCTTCAAAACTCTCATCATCTCATTAATGTAAGCCTCCTTATCTGGCATGTGCTCCCCACTCTCACACGCCCACACAATATCAAACGAGTTGTCCGGAAAGTCCATCTCCAACGCATTCATGACCATAAATTTCGCATTTCCCAATCCCCGTTCTTCTGCCAACTCCGTTCCTCGCTTGACCTGGTTAGGACTCAGTGTAATCCCCGTAACATCCGCCTTCGGCCCCAATTTATCAGCCAAATACCGACTCGTACCTCCAAATCCACACCCCACATCCAACACCTTCGCGCCAGCGTCGACACTAGCATCAATCCCACCGAACTTCATCATCTCATCGATGAAATCATACTTGGCCTGAATGAAATCCTTCTTTTTATATCCCTCGGCCATTTCCTCCTCGCTGTAATATCCAAGGTGAATGTGCTCTCCCCAGTAGTATTCGAGAATGCCATCCTGCGTCCACGCGTCGTATTCCCGTGCCACGGAGTCTTCGCTGTACGTTCGGGAGGGACGGTCGAGGAAGAGTTTGACGGCGGCGGTGCCGACAACGGCTGTGCCGGCGGCGGCGGTGGTTAGGGGGTGTTGGGCCGCCTTGGTGAGGATGGTGGATTTGAGGCCCATGGAGAGAGCCGTGGTGGATGAGGAAGCGGTAGTTTGCGATTGAGCATTGTGTGTGGAGAGGATACTGCGACGTTGCGTGGTGAAGGCGGCTGCCGAAGCGACGAGGAAGCCGCCGGCGGCTGTTGTGGAGGCGATTATTCTCATTGTTGGCTAATGTTAGATATGTATTGTTTTCAAGCGAGATGCAGATCAATGGAATGTTTCGAGCCTAGTTTGATGAGCGACGTAGTGTGGAGTCAGTCAGTTGGTGGGAGGGGTTTCCTTGGATGAATCAGCGGGCTACGGGTGGCGAAGTGGCGGCATTTATTGACCAACACACACCATCGTCGAGTTGTGGCTGACACGCTGACGACGATGTGGATGTGGTGTGTTGACTGACGATGCGAACCTAAAACAGGTTCGAAGAGGTCCCAAAATGCCCCACCATCCTTAAGCGACTAATTATGTCGCTTAATTCATGACCCCGCCGCCGCCCGCCCGATCCGAAGGCCCCGTTTCGATCGACGCATCCGTCTTGGGCGTACCTAATGTAGCTCTCATTACTTGGCGCCGAAATAACTCTTCATTCCTGCTTCATTCCCCAAACCCCGCGACCCCGACCCACGACCGAGACTGAGTGAACACAGAGTGTACTTCCACGTTGAATAAATGGAAGTCAAGTACAATCTGGCTCCGCATTCGCAATACCTCTTGGACAGCCCTCAAATAATGATAACGGGACGGGGACCCTGTGGAGGCAGATGCGCAACTGTCATAATTTAATAAATTATGTCATAATGCTTCCCCATTTCGCAATTAGCCTTTTGGCTTGCTCGATAACATCAGTTGGCAATGCATTACAAGCTACTTCCAAACT
>JALLBF010000418.1:0-10078 GCA_036939945.1 Thalassiosira sp. AJA248-18
CTATACCGTATTGCCACATAACTGGCCCACAGCCACCCCTGGGAGCCCCCCCCTGTCATCACACTATATTGGTGTGTACTGGTGGACCCCTTGTGGCACCAGAGATTTGGGAATGCTTTGCAAAGCTGCCCCATGGACCCAAGTAAGCCATGGAACAGGTCAGGAGTGAAGAGGTATATCCATTTAAAAAATATCTAGTAAGAGTAAGAAGCTAGTAATTACTAGGATTGACTAGTGATATACGTCAAAAAACCTCGTTTGTGGGCAGATGAGACATGTTAGAGGTAGAAAAATGAAATACATATTTTTGGGTCATAACCATAGCATTCAAACAAGACAGTTAAAAAAAATATATTAATATAGGTTCACGCAAAAGTTGATGAAAAATGAGGGAAAAACCTGGAAAAACTGGAAAAACGAGGACCCCAAAACAAGGAAAATCACACTTCATGGCCCGAAAGCGCATTTTCCAATTTTTTTCGAACTCTTTTTTGTGTGATTTGATGTCATATATATTCATAGGATAGATGAAGAAAAGAACTATTTTACGATTTTTTTTGCCAAGCAGCCCCTAGCAGTGGGTGATGTTGCCGTGGTTGGGTGTGTGTAATAACGATAACGGCGATTGCAGCCCCCCCAGCAGCCCAGAGCCCAGAGATAATTGGCCTCAAAGAATCCACTAAAACAGCTACAATGAGGGAACTGGGTAAGATCATATTGACATGTGTGATGTTTCAAATCACTTTCCATATCATACAGGGTCATGAGAAACAGGTCTGCAGTGCTGGCAGTGGATGCCGTTGCCGTGATTTGGGGTGTGGACCATAACCGCGATTGCAGCACCCCCAGAGCTCAGTAGGGGTTCAAAAGAACCACTACAATGACTGCAATTGGGAACTGGGTAAAATATTGACATGGGTGATGTTTCATATCACTCTCCATATCATATGGGGCCATGAGAACCAGGTCTGCAGTGGATGCCGTTGCCGTGGTTTGTGGTGTGGACCATAATGGTGACTGCAGCACCTGTGGAGCCTACGAAATGAAAGTGGCTTCAAAACCACTGAAACGGCTGGAACCGAACATTGCAAGATATTGACATGTGTGATGTTTCATATCACTTTCCATATCATTTCTGGCCATTAAAGAAAATTGACGGGATATTTATATCTGGCTGTCAATATATTTTCTTTGGTAGTCAATGGATTAACTGAACCTGGTCTCCCGACTATGAATAAGCATACCATCTGTGTTGTTTATTCATATTCGCTGAACAACGATTATGTTTTTTATTTTTGAAGAATATGAACCTATGGTCACTCTCCTGACATCCCCACATGATGTGTGCCAAAACCACCCAGACAGCCAGAGCCAGTACATGGAATTTCATCTCAAGCAAATATGAACCTTTTTCTAGATTGGGCGTAACTGTTTGACAGTGGAGCTGAGCCATCATTTGTGTCTGCAAGTGGTCTATAGGTTGGTGCCACCCAAGATGGGAAAATCAACTCTAATGCACTACCCCACCTCAGTGAGTCACCTCTGTCATCCACACTGTGTGCACCACAGAACCCCCCACAGCCACAGATTGTACGCAACAGCTCAAGCTTCATGAAATTGTTGCAACAACTTCTCTAGAGGTACTGGTTAGGAAAAAAATGAGTTCTTTGCTAAAGCTGCATAAGAGGTTTCTTAATTTTCTGAGTTTTGTTTGTGCTTCTGAGCTATCTTATCTTCAACGAATACTAAACATTGCCACGTACACAAAAGTACTGGTAGGTTTTACTTCGAGAGTTTAGAATACACATTTACAAGAAGTTTTTTATGACCCTCTTCTGGGTTCAAAGTGACTGCTTGAGGTTTGATGCGAAGCAGCGCCAGTTATTGCATCTGAAAGTGTTTGCAGATTTGGATTGGAATGGAGTATGATGATGATGGCCAGAATGGGACAGCAATCTAATGACATCACAACACCTGATATGCACGTGATGTGAGCCTGAATCGCCCAGCCGTCTTACACAGCACTTCAGCCAAAGACAATAAGCTATCATACCAAAATATATATTCGCTTTGGAATTGGAATGCCTGTTTGAGGGCGAAGTAGAACGTACAACCACCCCATGTGCGACGTCAACATTCTAGGGATTCTACACAATAAACAGAGGATAGGAATAGGAGAAAGGACCCATGAAAGTAGAATATCCTGAATTCATATCCCTTTGCCAGATCTACTGGCGCTGTTGTTTTGTGCATGGACATCAAAAGGGAGGGAAACGCCTTCATTGCTTTCAGCGTGCCGTTTTGCCATTCGCAGGATTCGGAAGCCATCGGAAAACATTTCCGAGACTTTCAAATATTGATTGCCCCCCCCCCCCCCCCCTCCCTTCTTCCAAGCCATGGAGGGAAATACCATCCATTGATGCCAAAGTGTGTACTAGAGACATCAAAAACAAATCAAAATCAAAATAGCAGGCATACATAGGTAGCATAGCTGATGTGGAGGAACATGGATGAGTAAGTAAGTTATTTATTTATGGATGGTCAGCATTGCCAATCACGGATCACACAATCACGTCTGTGATCACACAATCCCGCCTGTGTCACGAAACGCACACATAAAATCCCGTGACACGTGACTTCACGTGACACAAACACAGACACAGACACAAGAGCTGATGATGCTGAGCTGATGACAGATGACAGACGGACACCTTGGAACAGAAGATGGAGATTGGAGATGGCCGCAACCGCAACCCGCAATCCGCAACTAACCAGCAACTGCATCTCCAAAACACCAAACATCTCCCTGAGAATTAATAGGCACCTCCCTCATACCATTGAAAAATACCCCATCCACTCCGTAAAAGAAAATCGGGGCGCTTGCGGCTTGTGCGGGAGAGCATATATGTTATTCATAGTGCAACGCGGTGACGTTCCTTCTTCTTCTTCCACTCGAGGATAATCATATCGGATCCATAAATAGCATGAGTTTTTACTTCAATATTGAATGCCAACAATCAACCCACACTTTGGATGGTACCTCGTGATGCAACCCGCTGAGACCAGAGACTGACCCTTCCGCCATAACGAGTAACTTCGCCGACGGAAACCACAATTACCCTCCTTATAAAAACATGAGCCATCATGAAGCAGAGCACGATTACATATTCGGGTTTGGTTCCATCAGTGAGTTTATACTTTATACAGAGCCCCTGGATGCATCTCCAATGCCATCTTCCCTTCATAACCTGTCACTGACGTACTTTTATTGACTTTTTGCCAAAAATGCATACCAATCACATCACCCATATTGTGCAGTGAACACGTCAACCCATGCCACATGGCAATCTCCCGAGAAAAAGAAATCCGGTAATACCATCCCAGGAGCTGTGGTCACAATAAAACGTTCATTTGGGTACGCAAGAAAATGGAACTTTCGTTCCACTACTGGTTTCACGGCGTTGGGCGTGATAGCAGCAGAGGACGAGGACGAGGCCAGCGATATCAACGGCGTTCTCTATCAGGTGCCAAAGGAAGAAATGCCGAATTTTGATAGAAGAGAAGTTGGATATAAAAAAGTTGAAGTACCGTTAAAGTTCTTGGAGTTTCGTGCTGCGGACATTGCTAATTCGGGGGAGTCTACTACCACTACTACCCCACAAACAAAGTTTTGCTTTGGACCCAATGATAAAATTTGGTTGTACGTTCCCCTTCCATCACAAACAATGTATTCTGACGAGAACCATCCCATACTGCAGTCTTATGTTGATACTGTCCTACAGGGGTGTCTGGAATGGGGCGGGCAACCCATGGCTGAGGAATTCATACTTACGACAGGCGGTTGGAGTTGTTTCTACCTGAATGACACACCATCGAGTAGGCGGCCCTGGCTCTTTCGAAAGCAGTATGCGACAATCGACCAGATATTGTCAAAACACTCTCAACTAACAAACTACGGTGATCGACGACATCCCGAAGAGTTCGCATCGGCGTTCAATCAAAGAATGAAGGGGACGTGGTCTTTACCAAGGCGCAACCCTAATTTTACGGGGAGGGAGCGCGAGTTAGACGAGCTTCGATCTCGATTCTCCTCCCAAGAGATGGGGAGGCAGCGAATTGTTGTGAGGGTGGAGGTTGTTGCCATGGGAGGTGTTGGCAAAACACAGTTAACCACTGAAGTAAGCCTTTGTCACTTCATCTTGTAAGTGTCACGAAACGAACTCTCTCAATGTTTTTCTTTTCTTGCAGTATTGCTACAGGCATTTTCCCAGCGAGTACGGTTTAGTTGTGTGGTTGAATGCTGAAACGTTTGACACCCTGGTAACAGATTATCGTCAACTTCTCGCGGATTTAGCTAACATTGATGCTGACATGGACAAAAGTACCGACGAGATTGTCGGCGAAGTAATTTCTCGCCTATTTCGGTCAAACGTTCCTTGGTTATTAGTGTTTGACAACATAGAGAATCATGACCTGCTGAACAGATTTGTACCTCGTGGCGCCGGAACTAAGGGTCATGTTCTTGTAACCACGCGTCATAGGGAAGCCGAGTCTGGAGTTGATACTCTATCTCTAGGGTGCTTTCACACATCTGAAGCGATCGAACTGCTGCGACGATCTGCCGGTTCACACAACATGGAAGGGCTATCCAATGCTGCAGCAGCAGAAGAGTTATGCGAGAAACTTGGAAACTTACCACTCGCGTTGTCAATGGCTGCTTCATATATGCGCCAATGTGATGTTCAATGTGAAGAGTATTTGCATCGGTACAATGCGTCAGAAAAGAATGGACAGACTCTTTTACGCCAAGGCAAACTGCTGGATTATTCCTTAACGGTGGCATCCAGCCTCTCATTGATTTTACCGAAAATTGCGGAGGAGAACCAAACTGCATCAGAAGTTCTGCATCTGCTGTCTTTTTTGGGGCCAGACCAGATAACAAAACCAATCCTGCGGCACTTGCTCAGTGCCAAAAGTAATCTTGACGAACAGTTGTCAGAAAAAAAACGCAAAGCTACATTGAAGAAAAGGATTTCAACGCATGGATCTCTAATTTGTTGTGGCCTCATTCTAGGTGGAACTGCCTTGATGCTCCCCACAATAAACAGGCAACGAGCTGGGATGGTTGCTGTTTTGGCAATGGCAACAACTTCCATCCTTCTATTTTCACGAGAAGATGCAAACGACGCCTCTTATGGTGAGCCAGAGACGACTCAGACGTCCATGAAAAGGTCACCATCCGCATCAAGCTCCTTTTCTGCCTTTGAATACGAGCAGTCGGATGCCTCATGGGACATCCTCAAATCCTTTTCATTGCTGTCAGTAAAAGAAGGAAAAGGCAGTGTGCACAGGCTCCTACAGCAAGCCATGCGGGCCTGCCAGTCGGAAGAGGAAAGAGTGTATTATCTGACGATATGCATCGATGCCGTGGCATCATGTTGGAGTTTCAAACACGAAGAAAATAGAACTTGGAAACTCTCGCTTACAATGCTGGAACATATCAAGTCGGTAGTAGAATCGTAT
The DNA here is from genome assembly GCA_036939945.1 of Thalassiosira sp. AJA248-18. NCBI lineage: Eukaryota > Bacillariophyta > Thalassiosirophyceae > Thalassiosirales > Thalassiosiraceae > Thalassiosira > Thalassiosira sp. AJA248-18. Next base: position 5,524 of record JALLBF010000418.1, read on the forward strand.
TATCATTTGTCGACGGACTGTCAAAATTGTGACCTTACACTGAAAGTCGCCACACTATCCAGGGATTGCGGGGTTCTTTCAGCTATGGCTTTGAATGCCTTTGTTGAAGCCCAGGCTTCCCTAGAATTATCATTGAAGCTCTTGGAAAGGGCAACTTTGGCAAAGAAACGCCCAGAGTTTCGGAAGGCAAGGGCGGTTAGCCTGTATGAATTAAGCAAAATCCACAGGTACCAGGGATTTTATGACAAAGCGCATAGATGCCTTATGGACTCTTTAGGGCTTAATAATGCCGACGATTGCCTGACTGCTGACACTCTGCACGAGCTGGGGATTTTGGAAGTGAAAAAGCATAACTTAGATTCTGCGGCTTCGTTCTTGCAGGTAAGGCACTTTACTTTATCTCGCCCAATTTAGTGTTCTCGTGATGCGTTGTCTCAAATTGAAATCTTCACAGCAATCTTTGAAAATAAGGAGGAGTTTCCATTGTGATCAAATCAACGCCAATTCTGCAGCCACACTTCATCAGCTTGCTGCGATCCACGTTGCACGCAAACCCCCTTCACTCGACAAGGCAAAGACCCTTCTCCAAGAGGCTCTCAGCCTTTCTAGGCAGATTGGTCAACGTGCGGCTACTCTCAAGCAGATCGCTAGAGTCACCATTAGACAAGGGTCACTTGACCAAGCAGAATCGTACTTGGAACAGGCTTTGGAGCTGTATCTCGAGTTGTATGGAGACAACAAACTACATATTAATGTTGCGGCTGTCAAGTTTCAACAAGGCGCTCTTGCGTTACAGCGTGAACTATTTGATGAGGCTTGGCGTCGTGCGTGGTCAATTTTACTGATGTTTATTTGTCACGGCTAGTTTTCTCAATTTCTAACATGTCTTCTTTTCACATGATAACAATACCAAGGGTTCTATGAATGCCTCCGAATTCGTCGCCATGTTTACGCGTATGCTAGGGTGGGGTGTTCAACAGAAGATACAAATCCAATTCATTTCGAAGTGTCATGTGTTCTCCACGAGTTGGGAGCAGCAGGCTTTGCCCAGAAGCGATTTTCTCAATCAATGGAAATGCTGCTTGCAGAACGAACTATTCTTGAGCGGCTAGAGGAACAAGTGGCAACTCACAATGATAGAATTTACCAAGCTAGGCTGACAAACCTCACTTGGCTGAAGAAGTGCGCGAAGGAAATGGGTGATGACAATAAGTCTATTTTATATTCCAATGAAAGGCAAACCTTGAAAAAACGGGAAGGGCAGAAGTCTACAAAGGAACGGCACCAGCTGCAATCTGGCTCTGTAAAAGTTCAGCAAAAGGTGCTACAATGTAGATTGCTGGCAAGGAAATTTGCTCTAGAACAAAAGGAGTCTGGTACGCACAAAGAAGAGCTTTTAGCTAGCTTGGAGGAGCTTCTAGAAGAAATTAGTGTAGTCTCATCGGGACCTATGAAACAAGCGTCTACAAAATTCCGGGACACGCTATTACTTTGGGTAGACAAACCAGGAAGGCGTTCGCCCATCCTAACAGCATGTGACAGCTTGAGGTGAGGCATATAGCGATCACTGGTCTTTTTTCCCTTTCCACCCCTCTCGTTCCTCACAGCCCTTCTTGCATTTGATGTATCAGAGATGTTTTGAGAGCCCATGGCGTACAGGTTAATGATTCAATCTACTCCAAAAAGAAATCCCGTGACTAGTAATAAGTAATAATTAGTTGAGAATACCGTAGATATAGCAGTTATAAGTAGTCACCAAAGCCAAACTAGACGATGCTGGAGAAACTGACAAGTCGGCGCTACTTCATTCTCTTTTACTGTGGGAGGAGAAGGATACTATGCGGCCGGTCTAAAGTCAGCACCTACCAGGCGCATCTACGGAAATCCCCTAAGAACCTACCTAGTGTTGAGCCTATGCGGCCTTCGGCCTCTTCCTCTAATGTGAAGTCGCGCCTCCCTTTGCTTTCACTGCGATTAGATAGATAGGTTTGATTGCCACTCCCTCAGGCCAGCCATGGGGGGAAATTGAGGAGGTCGGTAACTTGGTTTCAATCTCGGGCTTGCGACGCAAAGAAGTTTGAGAATAGATGATTATCACCTGGGACTTCTGTGTGAGGTGAGAAACCCCAGTAGCAAGTATTGCCCTCAACAAGCTAGCAAGACAGCATCCATGATGCAAACAAGTATGTCAAGTCTGATCTGGTTTCAATCTCTTTGTGTGCCCCAAAGTTCCATTGGTACCAGTCCATGAGAAAAAGTAAGTGAGACCCAAAGAAATCTTCAAAACCAGATAGAAAGACCAACCACAGTTGGGACATGAAGCAGAACTACACTATTAATAACTTCAAAATGACATTCCTACAATATTTTCGCCATCCCAGAGACTGCCCTGCCATATGGCGATATCTCCTTGACTCAGATGGCCCGAAGCTGGCCGAGAGTGCAACCACTTACACTTACACATAAGCAGAAGGTCACTATTAGCTAGATCATTACCATGAACTGCTGTTCATCTGTGCCACTCTTTCTTCTAAACCTGCTCCGGTAGGTTTTGTTTGATTGGAAAGAATCATAAACGACAGTAGGGCAAGGCCGTTTATAGGAAGGAGAGACCAGCATCAGCATGATGCGTCGCCTGTCCTCATCTGAAACTTGTGTTGGAGTTCATCTACCTACATGAATCTGGTTTTCCACATATTTGGCACCTAACCTCATTCACGGTGTGACATTCTTCAGCTCACCGCAAGTCATACTCGTACCGCACGCTCCGATAGTTGCTGTCCAATGACCTTCCTCATGCTGCACTCGTCACAAATAAAAACTTACAAAAGAAAGTAAATGATTGGAGTATTTACCAATACTGGTCCCAACCCATAGATACTACCAAGTCTGCAAACATTTGCAGACACAATGGATGTCTGACCCGAACGAGGATGGCAAACAGATACACCTTCTGAGCTATGATCAATAGTTTATCGAAGAGTCTACACATGGGGGAGAAATCAGCATTTTATGATGCACCTAAAAGTAACTTCAGATTCAGATATTCTGCCCAATCCTTAGGATAAGCTGGCGTAGCAGCGCACATCACACAATGGATACTCCTCCATCGCTTTAGCTTGTACGATAGATAATAATCAACGCAACCAAGGGAAGACCTTCATTGCACCCTATCTTTGTAAACCAAAGCTAGTCAGAAAGAGAATCGCAATCTCTTAACAGATACAGAGGAGTTGAATACTTTACATATGGGCTAAAATGCTGTGTGATGACTGTGTGCGGTTCTGTTGCACACCATGTATATGTAGATGACAAAAGTGTGATGATTCCATTAGAGTGCTGTCCCATCATTGACCCAGCCCACACAAAGACTTCAAAAACTTGCAGACACAATGGTTGTCATCCCAACCTTTTTGCTCCACAGCATTTATATTTGAATGTACACAGGGTAGAGGGAGAATCATTGGGTCATTCCCAGAGCAAACAGTAGCAACATGCACACGCCCAAAAAGTGAGTTTCTTGTCCTGATGGTCATTCCCAAATGATACAGAGCTATTAATTTCTATGCATGAAAACGACGGGTTGCTGGCCGGTCCATCAAGTGAGATTGGTGTTGCGTTGATATACGACATACCAAAAAGATTGATGAGATTGATTGTTCTTCCTTCATGGCCAGCTCCGGGTAGGCTGAATCTTGGATCGCCGAAGCTCGTGCGCCGAATCTGATTCTGGTAGAATTAAAATAAAATAAAATAAAATAAAACCTTCAATTTCCCTGTGCCGAGTGCCAAAGCGATCTTTTCTTGTGATCTGCTCTCCAGGAAATAGCCGAAGCCGAGTTTAAGCCATCTAACGTCCAGCGGTCCAGTGTTTCAATGTGCTGTCTAGTTGCTGTTCACCCAAAAATTTCAATCTGTCTGTCTCATCATTTACTCCCGGAGCACCTCCACTGTTACTGCTTCGTTCGCGCGGAGTTTTCAATCTGTCTAGCCACCTCTACTACTTCACGAATTTCAATCTGTCTATCGCAAGCCTTCCAACATTTCATTGTATTATATCTAGGTCAGGAATTACACACTGATCTTATTCTTATTCGGCCCAAGCGGATAATCATCGACCTAGGCAAGAGCTCAGGGAACTTAAATGCAGATCTTGCACAAAAGGCGCTCGTAACCTGTAGTAACTCAACTAAAGATGCTGCTGTTGCGTTCTCAGATCTAGATTATATCTAATCCTAAATGTCTCCCAGACTACAAACTGTTTCCAGGTTTCCACACTCAAATATCACTTCTGAGTCTGAGTCCCACTGTGTACCATCTACTACAGGATCCAATGATCGCCCGTGGTCATTGTCTTTTTCTTCTTTGTGAACGTGATTCATCCTAACTGCCCACCATAACTCATGGCCAAAGTGTGATGGTACATCCAAACTTCCCCGACAAATGGAAGTTCACACCTGGGAGGAGGGATACCAAATACCAATCAATGCCAAGGCCAGCCATCTGAAAGTGAAATTATCCCGACAGCGGGAGAACATGGTGTCGGGCGGTAATA
>JALLBF010000425.1:0-10801 GCA_036939945.1 Thalassiosira sp. AJA248-18
CCCCCCTAAGGCCATTTGATGTTATAATTTAGGAATTACGTAGAAAACGTACTAATGCTACGTATCGCCGAAAAATGATGTTCATACCCATTGTCCGTGGTACCTATGTACCTAGATGATATGTAGGTAGATAGCGGGTATGTCTGATGGGGGCGCCATGTTTTGTACTAATCCCCACGTATGTGGACTTACGAAGAAACTGAGCGAGCAATGACAAAAAATGAAAAGATGACGCCATGGCGCCATCGTCGCAACGCCGCAATCACATCCATAATCGACACACCGACCGCAAGCACCAAGCAAACTATTAACCAGACGCCAAGACAAGAAGATACGATGCCAGCTACTGCTACTAGCGGCGACGAGGCATGCTGCTGGATCTGTCTCGAGGAGGGCAACGATGACCACGGCAAGCCTTTGACGCGAAATTGCGCGTGTCGAGGTGACTCCGGCTGGGCGCACGTTGCCTGCCTGGCAAGGTTTGCCAAGGTAAAAACCGACGGAATGTCGACTGTTGAATACAGGAAAACGATCCCAGACTACAAAAGTACGGCATGGTCCAGATGTCACACTTGTAAGCAGGAGTACCGCGGTGGTGTGGCGACATCACTCGCAAAGGAGTGGGTGGATTCCGTCGCTGGCCTGGACGACATCAGCCCCCAGCGCATTGCTGCAATGCTCAATTTTGCTGAGACTGTGGGCATTGACAGTGCTATCCAAACATGTGAAGATCTGCGTGGCATTTTGCACTCTAACATGCAGGATATTGATCACATTATCTGGTTCCACGCAGAAGACGTTTGTTTGCAAGTGTTGACTCAAGCGCATACGGCGTCGGGGAACAAGGAAAAGGCACTTGAGTATGCTGAAAAGTTCAAGTCCTTCAATATTGAGAGGGGGTGCGCTAATCCAGATGAGGTCGAGGACACTGCGAAAATGTTGACGAACCAACTAGCAACATGTCCGGATCAAGGAGCGGATGCGATTAGAATCTTGACCGACGTGTACGATAGGTCTGTAAGATCTTATGGAGGAAAGGATTCCCCCGCCGCCATAAAATCGGCCAGTGAAGTAGCAAAGGCAATGTTCAGTGCGCGAAAATTCAAAGAGTCCTATCATTGGTATAAGGATGCTCATGATCGGGCCAAGAGAGTATTTGGACAAGAGAATCCTTGGTACATCGATACTAAGCGGGTATATCTCTACTTGAGTTCAACGTTTGGACCTCGCCTGGGCACGCTAGTGTTGAACGATAGTAAACTCAATGGAAAGGAGACAACTATTCTGCGAACCACCAAGGATGGGAAGAAGTATATTGTTGAATTAGGGTCAGAGACGGGGTTAGCTGAGAAAGTCAAAGTCACTCCTTCTCAGCTCGTATTCGCGGTGGACACTCCAGTTACAATGGATAGGTTCGGGGATTGTCCCGTATATATCGATTCATTTGACAAGAAGTCCAACTCATACAAAATCTTTGCTATGGGCGGTATTAAATGCGATGCTGCATGTGCATATCTAGATGTGCCGAGAAAGGATGTGGTCGTTATATTCCCGTCTCAGTGTAAGTCAACCGTTCTGCTCTCACAGTTGGGAAAGTAGCTTTTGACAGCATACAAACTCTTGGCGACAGTGGGTTGGAACGGTTATTTGTATATTTCGTGAGGTCTTGGACCTTTCAAACTAGAATTTATGATTGATTTTCATCTGATCCCTCATCCGGATAAACTCTAGATAGTTTCATTGATTTACTTGAAGAAATAGTATTATTATCATATCTGTTCTCTATGTTATGCACTTCTTTTGCTTTCACCAAGGATGGAGAGAAATCCGCAGGACTAGACATTTGCGGACCCGATAAATATGGCTCCAATCGGCAGCATAGATTTGCATCGGCACTGAAATGCAGTTTGTATTAGTGCGGAAATTTTGCGCGAGCGGTAGCGAGTTTGGTTTACCCCAAGACAAATGGCAGCGTGCAATTAGTTGCTTGAGCAAGTTTTTGCACCGCCATGCAAGTTGATCGCAAGTTGTTGCATTAGCGGCAATTCGTAACTCCAGCATTAGCAACAGGGTGCATGCGGCCTGCATGTCGCTGGAGAGCAACCTTTTTCAAGGAAGCCAGAAAGTATTTTTTCTGTTGTAGCTTGGCTATTATTTCGTTGCAATTGTCATTTCACCACAGTTTCATTATTGTTTAATCAAAGCTAATAACTCCCTTCAGAATCTTCTCCAGAAACAGCCACGCTGGTTGTAAATACCAATCCAATACTTTTCAAACTCTCCTTTCGCGCATCAGACAATTTGCCCGCTTTTGCATTTGTGCGTTGTTTTATGACCCAAAGTCCCAATTTTGGATCCTCACTGTAACCATGAGGTACCATGCAATTGCCATGCTACTGCTTGTAGGCCACGAGGTTAACCTTGAAAAAGTTTGATAGTATCATGAGCTTGAAACATCATACCATGACAATGTGTAACATATTATTGGTTAACAGAGCATAATCATGAACTTGAAGTTCGTTTACCCAACTAGAGCGTGCAAAGACTTTCTTTGCTATGTAAGAGTTTTTGTTTGTCGTGTTCAGGTATAGGGATATTGGTCTATCACAGAACTGCTCTACAGTTTGTACAAGTGTACATAGTATTAAGTGTAAATCGGGCAGAATGAATTATAGAGAAAGCATCGCATCATACAGTCATTTATTGTTTGTATTTCAAGGTGGAATGATAATGTCGTCCCCACTCCAATCATCTTTCTGGTGTCCTGTTGGAGAAAGATGTCACCAACAAGGCAAGATGGGTTGAGCCAGGGAAGGATGTCTCAAAGACAGAATCAGCTCGCCACAGACGGAAGGAGCTGAACCGAGTCCTGTATTCTTGACAACTTCTTGGTGCATTGATGTATCAAGTACCATACCGCAAAGTCTATCTCGGGTGGTGTGATATCTGAATCGCTGGAACATACATAATATCACTAAAAATGGTGCGAGGCCAACGTCCACGTATTGTACCAGATTGTACAGGATTTGTTTATGCAGCCGCATGAGCTTATTCGTTACAAAAATCATACTTATGACAGCTTATGACTTAAATCCCATCTTGATATTGGTTGGCCGAATCTTGTAATAGAATATCGGGAGCCCAGTTGATTTGTAAAGAGCAGTGATAACATCCAAATTCTCATCCATAGCGAATGTACCTGTACCTGTACCCCGCGTCAAATCCCTGGCCGCATAACTCGCCTCTTGGAAGCAACTCCCAACTCCCTTCATATGGATCTTTAACATATCACTCGGTTCTCCAAAGAGTGAATACGTGGCTTCTCCAATAACCATGAGGGTATCATGGACGCTTTCTGAGTAGCCACAGTCGGATCGGCCGCCTTCGTCCCATTTGTCCTTGTTGCAGTTTTCATCATCATGGAATTCTTCTGCTTTGTTGTCGGAGAATGGGATTCCGGCGCCCTCCTTGATGTCGAGGTGCTTGTCTGCCAAGGAAATGAATTTCATGGTTGTCAATTAGAAAGTGATTCCCAGACGCTCGTAAAAGATCTTCTGATTAATAGGTGGGTATAAGAGATGGATGCGGAAAATGCGAGGAGGAGGTATCTACCTAGAGGGGTAGTAGTGAGGAAGGCTGAGGAAATCTGTGATCTTCCCTGTGATGCCACATCAGTGCCACCACATCTATGTTGTATCTGTGCCACATCCTCAATTTTCAATTTTGATGTCTTCTTATCTCGTGCCTGCGACGCGACAGGGAACGTTCAATACACGCCCATACATATTCATATGCAGGAATAGGTATTATTGCACAGGTTCGGCGGAATCAATAATGATTATGTGACTTAGTATTCTCTGAAAAAAATGTACATAGCTAGACCATGCTAGCCCCTAAGAAAGTTAGATTTGAAATATTTTGTTGCGACACTTCCATTCTTTAGAATGTAATAATTTGGTATTAGCTTAAGAAGTTCGTTTACCCAACTAGATGGTTCTACTCCAACGAAGGCAACTCTGTTAGGAACGAATGTACTCGATCCATTGGATCCTCTCTCGAATTATGTGCTCTTGGACGAGACCTCGACGGCGATGCAAGACTGAGGACTTTAGGTGTGGTAGGGTGTGGCTCAGCAACAGCAGCAGCATCATAATCTATTCCTTTTTGTGTTGGGGAAGATTTCGGAACTCTTTGACGAGCTGATTTTCTCTTTTTCAGCTCTTCCAGTCTCTGTGCTTCGACGTGCATCTCGCTGGTCATCTTAACTCTGGATCTCGACGGTACATCATCGCATGAATCAACTGTTGTATCGTCATCCTCTGTTGCGTCTTCGTCAGTATTTGGTTTCTGGGTATGGTTGAGTAGGGATCAATTTCGTCAGAACAAACTGCACAGGTAAATAAATAGAGAGTACACTCATGTCACTCTCACCTTTGGTGTTACGCGACAATTCATTCTTTCAGTAGGGTTTTCAGGTCCAGTTTCCTTTCCTGTGTCGGCCTTGGAATCAACGAAACGTATGCCGCCAATGTCAATCAGCATCTTGCCCAGTATCTTCTCTGTAAAACTAACCATTTCCAATGTGTCAGACGCTGCTTGTATGGCATTCGTGGAGTCCATCTCTCCTAACTTCGGTGCTTCTCCGTTAAGGAGTGTTGAGTGAAAAGGGAGAAGACGGTTGTATAATCCAATTCCACCTTGGCGGAGTCCAATGAGGAGATCCTCTAATCTCTTATTAGTAGACTTGACTATTTTCCCCTCTGTCTTCTCGCTGGCAATATCACCCTTGATATCGTCAAGTATATCTCTGTTCAGTTCTGTAGTACCAAATCCATTTGTCTTCAGTTGGGCTAGTGCTTCTTGGTCCTTGGAGAGAGATGTCTTGGCGGCCTTCAATCTCTCTTCTGCGTCTTTCTTCTCCTTCATTAGTTGGAGATGGTTTTCCTCGTGATCTGTGATTTTGTGTACCATTTCAGTGAGGCTATTCACGCCTGTCGCCTGCTTGAAGTAAGTAAAGGACTCCTCAAATGAACTGAGTTTTGCTGCATTTTCGTCCATTGATTTGCTCAACTCTTTCAATTGAGATTGACGATCTCGTATTGTTCGTTGTAGTCGATCTCGCTCACTTCTATTTGCGTCTGCAAGCGATACTTGCATAGCTAGATTTGAATTTACTCGTTCCCTATTCCACTCCTCCATTCTTCCTGCATCACTTGCTTCCAGCTGTTTCATTGATAGTTCACGATTTCGTTCATCCTCGGTAATGCGTGTATCCTGTATTGTATCATCCAACTCTATCGATGCACATGTGAGCCCAGACTCTAATTCGGCAAGCATTTTCTGACTGCGATCTCTTTCCTTTTGCGCTGAAGACAATGTTGCAGACATTTCCCCTATATGACCATCCAAAGACACTGAATTATTCCCAAGACGATGCTGCATATGGTGTAATTGATGTCGATAAAGCAGGGTGTCCTCAGAACAATCATTTACTTCCTGTATCTCTGCAGAAAGTTGGGTGATCTTTCTTGCATCTGCATTATTCCCTTCCAACATTTCATGGAGTGCCTTCGCTTCCCGTTCCAACTCGATCAACTCGTCACTTCGAGAGTTGACTTCCTCCTCCAGTCTAACAGCCTGAGCCTTGGCCTCGTTGTATTTTCGCGCACAGAGTTTTACTCCAGCATCAAGTGAGCGCAGTTGGGTCGAGGTATCCACCGGATCCGCTCCACGTGTCACTCGTTGATTTTGCACGGTGATCGCATTGCGCTTTCGAGATGCGGCCATGGCCGCAATTTCTTTGGTCTTGTGGCGTTTGCATGCATCGTGGAGCTCTGTACGAGTAAATCGTTTGGATATTTCCACTCTTGACGATTTGGACTTGGTAAGGGGGCCGCATGATGGGAGGTGGCGCCGTTGAATGTAAGGAGTTGTCATTTGGTTTGATCATTCTCGTCCATTGATGCATTCGCGGGTCATCTCTTGATGACCCATGAAAGAGTCGATTTCCAGGAAACAAATTTTAACAGTTTTTTTCAGCTGGAGGTATAGTACTAGCACCTCACCAGTGACTTACCTTTGTTGAACCACTAACTGCAGAAGCCGCGTGCTTTACATCAATGCGCAATGCGACGCAAAGATCAAGACTAGACAAAATCTACTGGATCTGCAACGTGTGAAGGAGAAACCGGAGAACCATATTGGAAAACGTGAAGATCAACTCGTGAATTAGTATTTAGGAGTTGTTGTCATGGCGCCGCCAGCTTCTTCGATATCGAGAATTTCTTGAGAATAGTTTGCCAATGCTGTGTCGATTGCATGCCATAGCTTTCTTCGGGCGGCTAATACCCGAGGATCATTTGAAACCGGCATTCCGGCAAGTAAAGGATGTGATTCAATGTTGTTCTCGGGATGACGTTGTTCATTGGCTCCTTCACCGGGTGGAACAGTGCTATCAGATGGTGAATCTTTGCTCACAAGTGAATTATCAAGCAGCAGGGGTGATGCATTTATCTTGCCATCATGAGATGATGCGGTCTTATCTCCATACGCGACTGAATCATCGAGCGGCATCACTGAATCATCCATACTCACTGACTCGTCCATATCCATGTTGGAGTCATCACAACATCCTCGTTCATTATTTATGGAGTCATCATTGTGGGCTTGATCCACAGAATCTTGCTCAGAGCGTTCTTCTGCAAGACGAGATCTCTTCCGTTTCTGGCGCTTCTCGTCAAGCATGGCATTATACCTCAGCTTGTATTCTTCAGCCTGAATCTGTTCTCCACTAGTTACATCGTAATAACAATATCCTCCTTTCCCATTCTTCTTCACTTCACATTGAGTAGCCAATTTTGTCTCCACCACATCCGTCTGCTTCCTATTCTCCATCTCTTGAACAATCGGTTGAACTTTCAATAGGAATTTTTCCTTGGTGACATTATTGTTGACGACGGGGCGCAGTTTACCAGGCATGGGATAGCCAGAGAGTTCTTCAATTCTGTTTTCCTCTTTGGAATTGACTCGGCATTCTACAGGCAATGAGCAATAGTCTCTCACCGATTGAAGCAAGACATCATTCCTATTTGTACCAGAAAGATCTACACCTTCATCGCTGGCATTGGCATCATTATTTGGAGTATTCGCTGTACTCTCGCCAGTGGCATGAGTCGCGCCTGCACACGTTAATGGACGCCCAGCCTCTTCATCGTCGCTCGGGAGCAATAAACTCCGCCGTTTCTTTCGTCTTTTATTCTTCCGTTGAAAGGCATCGCCGTCGCCACTCTCTTTTTCTCTGTTCATCAACGAGTTTGGCGGCATCGATTCAGAAGACTTGGCCGATGCAGCAGCAGCAGTGGCATCCCCCAATACGAAATTATTGTTCTCGTCGCCATTCAAAACTTGATGGTTGGTGACATCGCGAAAGGCGAACGAATCTCGTTTGCGATTACGACGACGACTTGATTTCTTTGCCACTTCCACACCTGCAGCTGCTGTTGATTTCTTTGCCACTTCTACTCCTGAAGCTGCGGTAGTTGTTGTGGCGGTTATAGGCGTGGGCGGATCGGGAATGCTCTGCCAGTACGATGAATAATCGTTCGTCTCTTCTTCTTCTTCGCCATCCAAAAAGCTATTGTCGGTGGCGGCCATATGATGGAGTTTCAAAGATGATGAATGGATGAGCTCAACTTCTCAGCAAGTGGCAGCCTTCGATTCAAGCAAGGCAATGATTGTAATTTTAGTTCTCAGCTTCTTTTCGCCATCATGGCCGGCCCAAGCTGATAGCGATGTATGGTGGTTGTTTTTCTTAGTCGAGCTCGAGGATGATCATGGTCTGGGTCTGCCTTAGCAAGCGCGTGGCGGCGGATGAAAAGTGACCGTTGTTGCACACGCACGGTTGGCTCGTCGGGGGGCATGCAGGCTGGTTTTGGGGGGGAGGCAGCCTTCTGGCGCATAACCTAGGTCTACTTTTCTTTTTCGTCTCTTATCAGTTTTGCCACCGCCATCAAAACTAAAACCTCAACAAATCTCATCATCTCAACTGCATCCTCCACTCCTACCTTTGATCCGTTGCCATGGTGGCCACATGTCAAGTCTGTCTAGCACCGCTGGGTCTCTCCCCTCGGCCGCCGCCATCACACATCTCTATTATGCCGATCCAAATGAAGTCAATGGACTGGAGAAGGCGGTGAAGATTCGCGCATCCCCTGACAAAGGGATTTGTTGCTGCCTTATAAAAAAGATGGACCGCCTTCCACCTGCCCAAGGTCCAAGTCCAAAGGCTTTTCACCCTCTTATTATTAGTTCGCAGTTGCCATTTTTTTCTCTTCCACTCCGAACTTGAAACGACCATCAAAATGGTCCCTTGCCTACTTCTGGCTCCTGCTGCCCGTTGTGCCGATTGTGGAACAATCTAATGATTCACACAACACTGCATGGAAACCCTTATACCCAACTATCCATTCCTATCACCACCTCATCGCCCCATCTAAAATGAAAAAGGCTGCTCCAAAACCTGAATCTATGTGGGATAAAGACTGGGTTTCAATCCACAACAATCTACTCCACTTAGTTGGCAATGTCCTGGGCATGTCTTGGACGTATCCTAGAGGACATGCCAAATGTCCTTGATTTTTGATGATTGAACCGTCTTGTGAGGACATGGGGGACACATATTTGGTTGAGTCCCATGTCCATCAGGTGCCCTTGGTTCTGAGTCATGAATCATGTGATATGATTTTTTCAAACCCAAAGTATTGTTGAGTAGTACTATGTGGTAGTACAATGGTAATTCTGGAAGATATACCTTTTGAAGAACAATGTGATTTTCTAATAAACGATTCTATTGACACAAAAGGGAGCAATACACAATGAGCTTATAAGTAAATTATGTTTTGTCTGCTGTGTCCAGTGTCCACATTAGGGGCTGCACCCATAAATATTTTTATGCGCGCTGGGCCATTCCCGCCATTTCTAACCTTAAGTTCCACGTATACATTTCAGTACCTACCAACAAAGCGCCCTATTTTTCGACCGGCAAGAACAGACCATCACCCCTCAGCGCATCTTCACCCTTTACCTCAACCTAGTCCAACCTTCTCCAACCTCACCCAATCGACGAATTCGTCGATCCTAATGAGCCCCTTGTCCTTGTGCACGAATTTGCATTGGTTATATTGGATCCACTGTAAAATCCGGCTTCGTAGTGGCATGGGGACAACACAAGTGCATGCCACTACGAAGCCGGAATTTAGGCCCTAGGGGTGAAAAATAGCCACGGAGCGCACAAAGCCACACCATGGCCATGGCAACATCCGTGGCATCATCCAATATTGGCAATAGCGATGAAATCGGCGCCCCCGCCCGGCCGTTTGGGCCGTAATATTGATGCCACATGGCAGTAATTGCATCAACAGCAATTGTTTGGTGTTTTTGTTGACCAGCAGCCCCATCAAACAGCAATAATTGAGTGATCGGCGCAGCCGAATCATCCCCGCCCGCCCGGATCTCCCCGCTGTAGGCAACGACGCCGCGGCCGACGCAGCCGTAGCTCGTCCACGGGCACGGCGGACGAATCAGCAGTGCATTGCACTTCCCTTTGGGCGTTTCCAGTAGCAGCAGCGCTGTCGCCGGTGGACCGTCCGGCTTAGGTTTTGATTTATTGGGCAAGAAAAAAAACAAATGTGGTTGATTTTGGCAGCATCGGCGCCGTTGAAAGCGAGGCATTTTACATTGAGGGGGGGGTTGCCAACACAATCATCACTGAAGGAGTATTCTTTACATCCGGATTAATGGGAAACAAAACATTCAAAAGCCATTGGTTCACCAGGTGTCCAGGACATGTCCCTGGACGTGTCCTACGACATGTCAATTTGGAGCTTTTGTGGAGATCTTCAATGAGGACATTGCCAACTACACAACTCCATACCCCAGGGAGGCAACACTGCCAACGGAGCCAGATTGATGAGTAGTGGTGGATCCCTTGGCCTCAAAACCCTGGCTATGGTTCTCAACGCTGTTCCATGGACCCAAGTAAACCATGGAACAGGTCAGCAGGGATGTTGACATCCATGGAAGCGATGCCATACCGTATTGCCGCCCAGAGGGCCCACAGCCACCACAGAGAGGCCCCTCTCCCAACATGCTATATTGGTGAGTAGTGGTGGCTCCCTTGGCCTCAGAGACTTGGGAATGCTTTTCAAACCATGGAAGCGATGCCATACCGTATTGCCGCCCAGAGGGCCCACAGCCACCACAGCCACAGAGAGGCCCCTCTGCCAACATGCTATATTGGTGAGTAGTGTTGGCTCCCTTGGCCTCAGAGACTTGGGAATGCTTTTCAAAGCTTTTCCATGGACCCAAGTAAACCATGGAACAGGTCAGCAGGGATATTGACATCCATGGAAGCGATGCCATACCGTATTGCTGCCCAACCAAGAGATGAGAAAGACGCAGCTGCCGTTTCCAGTTTTATTTTTTATTCTAGGTGTTTCTAATTTTATCATGGTGTCCAAAGTCCTTCTTCACCCTCCATCTCGACCAAAGTGGTGGTTTGCAAGACCTAACCATCAAGTTGAATCAAGCTGTCCAGCCCCTACGAATCAACCTAGATGATATATTATGTATGTAGCCATCATCATCTATAGAAGTTTTTTTTTTATTGTAGGTTCGCTCACATAACAGTGTGTGCATACATGTTGTTCAAAACTTAGTTGGCAATGTCCTCTTAGGACATGTCCACAAAAGGTCCAAATGGACATGTCCAGGACGTGTCCTGGACGTGTCCTGGACACGTCCT
>JALLBF010000427.1:0-11126 GCA_036939945.1 Thalassiosira sp. AJA248-18
GAAGTGATTTTATGTTACTTTACATGAGCTCTAGAGTACCGATGGGCGCTCATGAGCGCCCATAACTGGATAATGCAATCTCGCAATATCCAAATAATCATGGTACTAGTATTGCAGTATGGCTCGAACAGTCCTATGAATGATAGTTACAGTGCCTTTTCAAATATGATCATCACTTCATGCCACAACCCGCCATTACACTTATACAAAAATGATGTCCCTCACTCTTGCTATTGATAAACTCAAAAACCAGCACATTGACATGGGCGGTATTTTGCTTTTAATTCTTCAATCAGCCAGGTCTGAATGCCTCCCCTGAAGGCCCCTAACAACTCCACAGCCTTCGGCTCACCTCGGTGTGTAGGTAGGCCAAAAATCACCTCATGCAGCCCCCCCCCCCCTCTTTGTCACTTTCAGGGAGGAGGAGGAGAGGAGGGGAGAGGGAGTAGAGGGGTGCACGAGGGTGCACGACTCCATATTGAATTCCGTCGTAGGTATCCTCCTATCAAACGACGGAATTCAATATGGAGTCGTGCTCCTTGAGACTCTGGGGAGCGAACCTAGACCGTTTTGCACCCTGCAAGCCCAATCCCCTGGGGCTCTGACCTGGGATGGGGTTACTCTAGAGAGGGGCAAAATGGATGAATAAATATCCAGTATTGGTATTGAGACCCATACTTTTATCCATATTTAAGAATTAACTTTGTAAATACCCAGTTGCAATACCCCGGAGGAAATCTTTGCCTCGATGATGTTGGCGTAGGTATTCTCGGCGAGGACCAAAAACCAAAGCTTGCAGTCTCACATCGACATTACAATCATGCTCTCTAGAGAGAGGTGATACTACAGACCTCTACAGACACCAGGCCGGGCGTCCTCGGCAAGCGCAAGGGGTAACTTCAGCGGCTCAATCAGGAGTATGGGCTCCCTTCGACCAGAAGCCATGAATTTCGCCCCATTGTCCAGCATGGACCTCTTTCTCCGACCAGAAGACGTGGAGTTGGGCGATGGTCCTATCCAAAGTGCTGACATCGTTCAGGATCTACTTGAGACCAATCAGACATCGCTTGCTATTGGAAACCCATCAAGTGAGCTAGAGCGCAGATATGTCAACTCGCCTTTAACGTTCGAGAGGCTTAGAAGCACTGGCGAGATAAGAATCTCTTCCAGTGATTGGGTCCAAGATTTTCGTGATGAATCAGTTGACTTGGGACCAATGCATCCATCTTTGTTTATGCATTATGGAAGTCATGCTGATGTAGCTGCACATCTTAATTCTACGCCTCCATTGAACTCTTCTAAGTATTTGTGTCAATACGAAAAACCTCTTGCATCTTCAGAATATCCGCCACCGCCGATGCCTCCTTCGCCAAATACTATGAATATCTTGCCTGAAACGACTTCTCAGACCACAACAACCCCCACAACCACAACCAAACCAAAGAGGAAGCGAAGGAAGCGAAGGAAGCCGCGTGTGCTAGGAGATGTGGCAGAACCGACTGATAATGATGTCCTATTCGGAAAAGGTGGCGACATCAATACCCATCCTGGCAACATTCGCTTCCGCCAAAAGGCACTTGAACTGCGTCCGGTGTACGAAGAATCATCCAAGGTTCAAAAGCAAAAGATTGCCAACGAGCTGGTTAAGTTTGTCAAGAACGAGCGACATCGATTCTTGGAAGAGAAAGAAGGGTTATGGCGTGAGGTGATTGGGTACAATGGATGGCATGATAAGGCAAGTGCAACCTTGAGAGACGCCAATCGCAAGAAATCCAACTGAGTGACTGGACTCCCACTTGCTCCCTGCTTGCCCATCTGATGTAAATAAAGCAATAATTTCAATCTTTTTTATCTTTTTTGCATATTCTTCTTTTTGTCTATGTGGATAGTCCTCTTACCAATTCTTCTGCGTACTCAATAGTTTTCTGAATACACAACTTTTTGTTGGTCGTTGGCATGCCTTTTTCCAACAATTTGGTAGGTGCCTTTATTCCCAACCACGTGTTCACTTTTTCATCTGAACACCGTCCGTTCTTTTTCGCCGGTTGGTCGCAGGGCGCTTTCCAAGCATTGTCACATCACATGTTTGCTTTGCTCCTTTTGCAAAACCCACGTAAGGCACCAGATCGTCCAATAAACCTGCGCATTGACAAACTCAAGCCGTGTTTGCCAATCAATAGTCGTCAAGATTCCTAGGCTGAGAAACGGTCCAATCACACGAGGAAGAGCGCTAACGCAAGAATGATACCCATCCATCGTCACTGGTTCACATCTCCTGAATAGTGCCAAAATCCCCAACAACATGCAATTGTGATGAGGCTAAAACCAAGAAGGAAGCGCCAAACTGGGAGTGTTTTGTTGAAAGGGAGATCAATGAGTCTGATGAAGATACTAGCAAGAAGTATATTGTTCGATCTTCTAAATATCTCTTCGCACTGAGAAAGCGGTTATGAGTGAAAAAAGGCCTGCTCCAGGGAAGAGCAAATTGATCTCGAGCGGTTCCCAACGGCAAGTCATCATCATGATCATCGGAGAAATGAACACAAAATATGATCATGCACATTGCAGCTTCGGTTGGAGGGTCGGCCAGTTTTGTTTGTGTGTGAGTTATGCACGATGGCAATGGTACTTCAAAACAAGAGTATCATGGTGCAACTCGCCTCCCATGAGATTGAATGGCGTTTTCTCCTCTTCTCCTCCAAGCTCTTCTTACTTGAATCTGTGGCGTCGTTTTCATCGCTACGTTCTTTGCGCTGCCGTCCGCTGAAGAAGTTGTGTCACCCTTTCCATCGAAGAACAATGCCGTCTGCACGAATATAAATGATGTTGCTGCTGATACACCAGCTGAATTGTCAGAATTCACAGGAAGTCCTAAGAGAATTATATCGATATGTGACAGTTGAGCACCAATGGTAGGCCCCATGACGAAGCCAACCGCAGCGCAGGTGCTAAGAGTGGCTGTGTACTCAGTCCTCTTAGATAGATGGACTGCAGCCGAGGTAGGCTGTATAACAGTGTATTCAAGTAGCAATAACTATTAGTCACAGCAAAAACCAGCAACTCTCGACTGTGGCTTGTGACGGTATTGTTATTTTCTCATCTAGATATGCCAAAGAAGTGTACGAGGTGGACAACCACTAGGGTATTTTCCTCTCACATCATTTAACCATGATAAATCAATAGATCGGTAGAATGAAAAAAATTCTGGGATTTCTTGCCTCGAGTCGATGATTCTGACATTCGCACCCTGCGCATGTATCAGTTTTTCATATTGCGAGAGATTCGAGTCGTCAACATTATGCTGCATACAAGGTACTGTTTAAACCAACAGCCCCTCTCCACTTCTTCCTACGCTGGAAACCGGTGCATTGTCGAACTAAATGCATTACGGAGCGGTGTGTAGGGGGGGTTGCTGGCACAGGCACCACAAATATATAATTCTTGGGATGTCAATCATTGTGCCTCAGCAAACAGAACACAACGCCTTGAATTTCTGCGTAAGATTTGTCCTTTCGTCTGATGGTGGCAAAGACAATATCAAATTTGTTGCTTTGTGTACACAGTTTCTTCGTGTGGAATTGAATGTCCAAAGAGCCCATGATGAAGGGTTTCTAGTAACATCTCGGATGTCAACACTTGCTTTCCCCACTGTTTCATTGAGTGACATTGACTCTTGCAATCTTGTCACTCTAGTCCTATTTACAAATGGCAGCAGAAATCTTTCATGCCAACCAAAGTATCGCAAAGAGTCTTCTCCGTGTTCTCCTGCATCAGGCAACGCTCCATGTTTGCATTGAAAGTAACCTTCTGCATTGGATACTTCCTTCATAATACTCCACCTCTGATTTTCATAGTGGAAAGGGTTGGGCGGGTTCGGATGCAGCCATAGCCATATTGATTCAAGGAGGCTATGTTCCTCGTTTTCCTCATCGTCTACTTTCTTCATTGTTTCATGAGTCCCGCTAAGATAAGTATCGGCAGTCAGTGGCCCATGAGCCACCGACACATTTCTATCCATCTGATATCGAATCAGATGTGTATCATTCATTAAATGTTGGGGGGCGTCTCCGTGTAATTCTGGATCCCCTATTACATCCATCCATTTTCCCATTACATACCGTATTCTATCCCTGTAATCATCATCTTCGTAATAGGCGGGAAAGATGTTCTCATCCCAAATGCCTACATTAGCCACGGCACAGCTTGTCATCACAAAATTACTCCATGGGTTTTCCAGTTTGCCTCTACCATAAATATAGCCATAGGTGTGCACGGCCAAATCAGGCATTCGCTTTTTGGTCTTTTGCAATTCCTTTCCCATGGTACTCAGCACACCACTAGGGTAAGCAATGTCGTAATTGGTGATTAACCAATGTGGAGCAGTTGGATGGGTGAAGAGAGCATTGTTTACCCCAGATGAACACCCAAGATTGGTGGGAAATTGAAGGACTAGAAGTTCATTTTGACATTTTGGTTTTGGAGAACTCCTTTTCGCGGCAGCCTTTTCCCGATTGTAGCCCTTACTCTCGTTGTCATCATACATGCAAAATTGTTGAACAGATGTAGCAATTTGAGACATGAGTTCCAACGAAGTAGTATCAGCCAATCGTACATGAGTATCTTTTTCGTCGCCATCTATAATTGTCGCATTGCCCCACGAAATCTTGGTAAATCCTCTTCGAGAGATGAATTCCTGCAATGCTTGCTCAATAACTTCATGACTCAGTCCAACTCTCTCCATGCCCAACAGTTGTGCTTCTGTTTGTTCGTCATACCAGGTCACGACGATGGAACCAACAGTTGTTAAATCAATGGTGTGAAGTAGTCGACGTAGATATCGATTGTCAGGTGTGTCATTGGCGACTGTGATGCCGATCACAGGTAGTGAATGCTTTTCATTATTTGCATGGTGTTGTTGAGCATGATTTTTTTGTTTCTGACAAGAATTTATTGCATGCCTCTGCAACTTTTGTGCCAATTTCCCTCTAGTTCTTCCCATCAATTCGTAGTCAGGAATAGGTACCGCATATTCACTTGCTGCTTCAATCCCAACCTGACGGTGACTGACTTTTTGCTTTAAATAAGGAAATTGCTCCAATTGTGGAGAATTCGAACGCCAACAATCATGAATCCGCTGTGCCTGCGCGTTGTCATTGTCCGATGGAAGAGGGGGTATCAAATCAGCAACACTCCTTTAGGAAACAAAAACAAAGAAAAAAAATTGTATGTGGTATTCAATTATTGAGTAAACAAAAAGTAAAAGGAGCGAGAACACACACAAACTTCATGATTATGAGGATATGAACTCGCACCTCTGCATCCCCTCTTCCCACCGCGTCCATTCCTCTTCATAACTCCATATTGGCATTTTCACAAAATAGACGTAGCTTGAAGAATATACGGAAATGATGAAAAGACAGAGGATCTTTTGTTTGCAGGTACATTTGATTGAGATCAATTCGAAGAAGATTGTTCTAAGCAGGTTGAAACATAGGCATAGATATGGTTTGGTTTTGTTGAATATGTATTCATAGCGAGCTGATTTTTGCATTGCATGGTCATTCCATTTATGAATTTTGGCAATCATATATTCAAAGCGAGGGTATATTGCTAACGAATGCATTGTTCCAATAGTATAGCTCTTGTTTGATGGCGATATTATTATGGGTGATCTGATGGTGGAACATTGTGATCGTTGATGAGTGTCCAACAATAGGCCATAGCTGCCCCCCCTGACCATCGTAGAGCTTGACCGTTCACCGTGGTATGAGTAATTATTGGTTCCATGAGAGGGTGGTGGATCATCATTGCTGTTGTTGTCATATCCGTTGCACAAGGTTGGCATCAAAGCATGGAGCGGTGTCTGATGATGCAGCTGCTGCGGCCTCGATGAATGCTCGCGGTCTAAACTCTTTGACGGAGTTGTAGGTGAATAGTGCTCCTCTTCCGATTGATGGAAGCTTTGATGTTGCTGCAAAATATGGAAACTTTCAGTGGATTGGTTCAGTGGCCTTTTGCGTAGCCAGCCACTGGCGCTCCTGGGTGATTCCATGGTTGTTCCATTGCTGATATTGATATTGTGTGCGGTCTTTGTCATTTCTTCCCTTGATTGAATATTTTCATTTGATTGAAGGGCCCTGCATTTATTTTCAAAAAATAGAAAATAATACTCGTAAGTTTTACATAATAAATCGAAGTAATAACTTTACCAATTGAAATTATTATCTCGCATCTACGCCGAGGCCCTATCGTACCTATCACATCCTGTCTCATAAATCGCAACGACCACACAATCAAGACCACCATGGCGCCGCCCTTCCACTCCAACGACGACGCCGCATCGTCCGCCCAATCGATCTACACCTTCCCTCCCCCTTCATCCGCCTCCACAATGCCTCCATTTTCTGGCATTCGAAGTGGTGGTGGTGGCACGGGGAGAACTGCCTCAAAATTGTCGTCAGCTCCCACAGCAACGACAACTGCTACCTCGCCATCATTGTCGTCGTCGTCGCGACCACCACCCGTTTCCATCACCACCAAACCACATTACATCTGCTCCCCCATCCCCGCCATGGCCGCATCATTCAACCTCCGCCGACGACTGTTACTCCCCACATTTGTCATACCGGCAATGATCCTCTCCATCCCGCCGTTGGTTGTTTCCGTTCTCACGGTCTTGGCCTATCATGCGACTCATCATCCTGGCAGTAGTAGTAGTAGTGGTCGCGGCAGTAGTAGTTTGTCAACAATCATTGCAACCTCGTCAATAATTATTGGTTCCACGTGGTTCCTTGCCAAAATGGGATTTAGCGCCATTGCCCGTCACGCACCGTCCGAGATAACCAAAAAGAGGGCGTTGGCGCAAAGCTCGGTAGCTTTGCCATTTGGGTTGTTGGTATTTTGTACTGTGGTGGTTCGGATTATGCATTGGGCGTTATTTTATTCATATTTGTCGTTAAAAGAAGAAGATGATTATATGGAAGGGAGGAGGATGGTGGGGTGGTTGAATTGGGGCTGGGGGCTCTTGACGACAACCCTCTTTTGGACTATCAAAATTGCCGGAGCGTGTTTCGGCCCGGCGTTGGGATGGGCGGTCATGAGCATTTTGGTGGTTTGTCGTTTTACCGGACCCTTCTGTCCCATTGGTGAGTTTTGTGGGTGTGTTTTCTTCTACTGATTACGACTCAATGTCTTACTCTTGAATGGATATTTTACCATTGCCGTTCCAATAATGTTGATTTTCTAATCATTTCTTTGGTGTATCCTCTAATAACTGCAGTCCGCTGTTCAAGCACTCCACTGCAAACCAATCCTTTTGATGCCACGCTCCAACGTCTCGGTCGGAACTTTACATCCAAGACTAGATTTTTGGATATGATTGCTGATGGGTTGGAAAAGCTTTCGGCACCGTCAGCTTCTGTTGATAACAAACTGACGACGAAGCCTGGCAATGGAGCGCAGCCCACTAACGGTTCAAAAAACCAAGTGAAATCAACTATATTTGCCACTGGCATGTCAGCTGGTTCGAATGCAACTGCTGTGAAACCAACCAAATCCAACAACAGTGACAGCGTTGGACGGCCATCCTCCAACGCACGGTACAGTCGACCCCGACTCCTTTCCATAATGGTCCAAGTCATCGTCAATGCAGTTGGGGGGCACATTTTTGCGCAGGCGTTTGTTCTACCCCATCTCGTTGACAATTTCTTCGTTCCATTGGGCGATACCGTGGTGGTAATCATCTGGCTCTCGTGTCTGCTAGTGCCGGTGTTTGAGCTCTTTTCCACTGTCAAGGAGGCCGAATTACATTATAAACATTACTCATCGGTGGTTGGTGGTGGATCGCTTGCCGTCGGCAGTCGTGGATTTCACTTGCAGCCAGTCCTGGTTGCTCTGGCAAAGGATGTGATTTCCCGTGTCCAGCGATCCATCCTTGGGGTTGTGTTGCTGGCACCCATTATTGCCTCTGCCACCATTTTGCTGATGTCGCATTTAGGCCCATTGTTCCTGGGTGACAGTGCATTCGCACTCGTGTTGCCGTCGTACGCGGCCGTCCTGCAATCGTTGCTCATCTCCTACGCGGCCGTGGCGCTACTGGTGTCCATCATGGCTGTTCAAGAGGTCATCACCCGATGGGCAGTCTGTACTCCTGGGATGGATGCGGATGTACTCATGTTCCAAATCCTCACCACAACATTGACGATGGCAGGCAGCAAGTTTCTCGCTGAGGATTTGTTTGTGCAATCGATCCTCGTGGGGGATGGAGCGACAGTGGACAAGGTGATAACTCCTCCGGGTGCAAAATCAAACCAAACTATTGGCGCGGTGCCGTTCACAAATAATTATCAAGAGGATGAGATCACTAGAAATGAGATTGCATCGGCTTCATTTGCCGAGTGGATAAAGCAGTCTTCTGCTGTATCCTCTGGACTATCGGATGATATTCTACGCATGTGCTTGCTAGAATCTCTTGGTGGAGGGGGTAGTAGTGACGTGAGTTGTCCAACGCTGTCACCTGAGTCGCATTCGTTTTGCTTTGGCAACCCCAGACACTCCGCCGCCGTTCGCAAGCGACTAGACCTCTCGGCTGCCACTGCCTCTCCGGGACAGCAGCCAATTGTGGTACCCATCGTCAGGGCACTGTGTGCCTTTGCTGGAGGGGTGGGCGATGCCATGAGTACATTTTACCGTCGAGTAGACAAGGATGGCAAACCGCTGCCTAAGAATAACTCTGCGGAGCTTTGGAAGCTCCCGCCAGGATCATTGAATGCTGCGGAGTATGCCATCATTGGCGCTGCTCGTCTTGTCGTGATGAACTCAGTCATGATTGACAGACATGGCCGTGCTGTGGTGAATGCATCAAAGCGGCATGACCGAATCTCGCTGTTGTTGCCGTGTGTTCTCCAATCTGCGTACAAGCTGCGATGTGGGATATATGAATATGCAAGAGCTACCGCCAACATGTACGAAGTCAACCTGTCGACTTATGACACCAGTGGCCAGTCGGATGGTGGTTTGGGAGATTTTATATCCGCCAAATGCCCCGATCTTTGCCCCGTCATCTCCGCCTGCAACGATTCGGCCAAAATGGCCATGAAAACTCTCGTCGAATCCGGGGACCAGTTGGAAGATTTGTTGCTGCGAAGGAAATGGAACAGTATGCGGCAATGGCTCGTGGGGCTGAATTGCGGAGAGGCTCCAGCTCCAACGGCTCGTATGTCGTGAATTGAGAATTTGCCATGAATGTGCCTTGCCATATTACCAAGATCACCAGAGTACATAATGATTGTGAGTGGCTTTTTATAAGAATAAGTATCCTGTTATCGTACAACCTTCTGGTGTGTGTTTTACGCGGTAATGTGTGCCTGGCTCTAGATAGGAGGAATATTCCTACATATCCTGCAACCAAACCCAATTTGCTCTTCACCAGTAGCAGGAGTAGGTAGATAGCAAGCTATGGTATCAGACACGGTACAGCATTGC
This sequence comes from Thalassiosira sp. AJA248-18, assembly GCA_036939945.1. NCBI lineage: Eukaryota > Bacillariophyta > Thalassiosirophyceae > Thalassiosirales > Thalassiosiraceae > Thalassiosira > Thalassiosira sp. AJA248-18. The sequence goes on from JALLBF010000427.1 coordinate 9,484, forward strand.
TACCCGTGGCGTGACAGTTAGTGCGCTGCTACCTTATGATGGCTCTATGATTAACATGTTTTGGCCCCAGGAAAAATGCATGTAAGTAGATATTACCATATGTCAGATCCACATCAATTCAGCACGTTAAGATTAACGGAAACACGATGGAAAGTAACATTGGCTCCTTCTCTAGGTTAAGGATCGACAGAGTATCTCACTTCAAATGCTTGATTAGATAGTTAGGAACGAAAGAAATTTGACAGCTCGTTTCTAGTTGGCATTGCAAATCAAACCACGACATGAAATGCAACAGAGCACGAAAAACTCAACGTAGAGTACCTTGATTCTCTGTCTTTGTTGCTCTACTCACACCGAACTTCTTTCTTGAGTCACTCATTTGTTTTTATCAGAACGCGCGACAGATCAAGCTCGAAATTGGTTGCAAGTTGCAGACTTCCGAAGAAAGCTCTTTCCAAGCTTGACAGAACAAAAGACAGAAAGAAAAAGATAGATCGAACTATTCCAGAGCAAAAGACTGGTGGTTCATTGGTGTTCGTCCGCCATGAGTCCCTCATGAGGTTGAGAAGGTCACCCTTAAGAACCAGGGTCTGTACCCCGTCCGACCCTCGCTACATAACTTCCAAGTATTCAGGTAGCGAGGGTCTGGATCGGGGTCTTAGACCCTGCCATATTCTGACAAATCTCAGCCGGCGGGACCTGGGATCGGGGTAGATAGAAGATACTACCACATAGCTACTAACTACTAGATATCACCACATAGCTACTAACTACTAGATATCTCATCATTCCCATCCACACACAATAGATCCTAGCCACATACTGCATCACCATGAGTGTAGAACGGGAGCGTCAGCTAATTAATGCCGGAATTTGGGCATTCATCGAAACCAAGCGAGGAAGACGTTATTAATGAGGTCATTGGGGAGTGGTGGAATTAGGAAGTAGAACCGAAGTAGTAGAAAAAGTAAAGATTTTTTATTACATTATAAGAACCGGGGTACTGCTATTGACTGTTACTCCTATTGATTGTTGATTTGTGTATTATCTATTGTCGGTTGTTGTGTAATCCTCCCCGAGTTTGTTATCATCTTATTAACTTTGACTGGCGGAGCGGAGAGACTGATAGATGATTGTTGTGTATCCGTCGCTGTCTTTCTCCTCGTCTCTCGTATATCTCCGCATACTCCTCTCTGATGAGGGTGGTGGTGGTTGATTGTTGGGTATTTCGTCTCATCATCTACTCTCTCCTCATCTACTTCTCCTCCTCTCCTCATCTATTCCTCCTCTTCACTTATTTGCAAATAAATCTCGAAAAAAAGATCGGAGCTTCCGCCAGTGATGATGATGGCATGCTGTTGTCGACATCAAGAGCAGAGTGCAGATGTCGCCGTCGCCATCGTCCTTAGCAGCATACTCGCCTCGTCGTCGTCGTCGTCGTCGTCGTCGTCGTCGTCGTCTCGTCGTCGTCCCCGAGGAGAGAGAGAGAAGACTCAATCATTCTTTTTCTCACACCGTGGAATTGTATGATCTCAGGCCATCATCGTGCCATGCCACCGTCATCGGCGGTCGGCGTTGTTGAGGAAGGAGTCGATGGAGCAGCGGCAACGAAAGGCGATCATGGAGTGGTGGGAGCTTCGACG
>JALLBF010000428.1:0-20448 GCA_036939945.1 Thalassiosira sp. AJA248-18
GGATTGCACAAAAACAATGGCATCAAAATCTAAGAAATCGAAAAAGTCCAATAGTACCCAATCATCCTCCACTACTACAGCATGGTGGTACTTTCTCGCCATCTTACCCCTACCGCTCCTATTCATCGCATCACAATTCCTTCGTACAACTATATCTTCTCCTCCATCTGACTATGGAACTGGGTCCATGTTCGATTTAATTGCGAATCGATATGATTTCATTAATCGTGCATTGGCATTGAATTTGGACATGTCGTGGAGACATCGATTGGTGAAGGAAGTTGTCGGTGCGGAGGGAGAGATATTTGCAAACAACGACGGGGGTGGTGCTGCCGGGGAATCTATCAAAATTTTGGATTTGGCAACTGGTACAGCAGATGTAGCAATATTACTGGGGAAAGCTGCAGCCAAGTATACAACATCATCATCTACGCCTTCTTCTTCGTCAATAGCACCCGATGAGGCTACTACTGTGCTTGGATTGGATCCTTCACAGAACATGTTGAACGTCGGTACTGCCAAAGTCAAAAATGCCAACCTGTCCAATATAGTCACCCTCCAGTTGGGAGATGCACGCAAACTTGACTCACTTCAAGATAACACATTCCATGCCGCGACCATGTCCTTCGGCATACGAAATGTGCCGGAAAAAGAACTCGCACTTTGCGAAATCCACAGAGTTCTGAAAAAGAAGAACAACAACAACTCCAATAATGAATCCAAACTTGCCATAATGGAATTTTCCGAACCAGGACCAGACACTGGAATCTTGGGAGCGATGGCACGTCTCTTCATTCGGCATTTGGTACCGGCCATGGGAGCAATGCTCAGTGGGTTTCCGAAGGAATACATGCATTTGCAAAAATCCATTAAGGAATTCCCATCTCCGCCGGACTTTGTGGCGTTGATGGAGGGACTCAAGTGTCCAATCAAGAGTAGTAGTGGGGATGAGGAGGAATTGGAGATTGATACATTTGGATCGTTTCGAGTGAAGGAGGTGGTGAATCTGAATTTTGGAAGTGTGCAAATTTATGTGGCATCTCCCATCTTGAATAAGTACGTGACTGAATAAAGATAAAATGTGTATATTCTGAACTTGTTGGATAATAGTTGAGAAACTTTGACAAATTATTGGACCTTTTCTCAACAACTCGGCGAATGGCGCCTTCGCTATACTATTTTTGTGAATAGTTGATCTTTGAAATTAAATCTCATGTAACAGTAATTAATAATTTATATGAAGGCAGCTTCGGTTGCATGCCTTTTGCCTTTGTTCACGCACGCAAACCTTATCTTTCGTGTCATTTCAGCTGCATTTTTTGCCTTTGCTCCTAAGAACAAATAGTGTGTAGTAGAGGTTTATCATATTATGGTTCCCAGCATGAAATCCAATGTGAACCCTGCTATTATATAATAGAAGTATCATTCATGATATATTTTGCCCACCCCTCTGGAAGCGCACCTTCAAATTTGAAGAGAAAATAACAACAAAGTACTATTCTTTGCATTATGTTGAGGCCTAAGTGTATTGGCAAGGCTTAAGTAAGCAATGAACAATGTTCTTTGGGCTTCATAACAGTCACTCGGCTGCATACCTAGGATACAGACAAGGACTCAATAAAATCAATGCTTGTCTCTTTCCTCTCGTTCAACGAGAGCTCCAAATTGATCTTTTTTTGGGGGGGTCTGGGCTACTATCGTATACCGGTGGCTACTGGCTGATCCGCTAGTAGGACTAATAATGTTACAGTCATCTCAGCTCATCTCATAAACAACGTGAAAATTGGAGATTAAACAAAAAGAATGCTTCATTTGGTTGAATAGTAGGCAAAACAACAGAGTATTTCTTGGCTGACTACAGATGTTCCCAGCTCAAATAGCTTTTCCATTTTACCCTTGCCCTTGATCGGGATCAAACAATGCGATTCCAACTGCACTCCGGAAGTTGCACTTTCAATAATTCCGCCACTCTAGGATTCTCAGCGAATACTTCATTGCTGCAACAAAATGAAGCTACAACACATGAAAATCAACGCGGCATCTACCAAAGTCACCGATTGCGGTGTCAGCGGGAGCACTATTTGGGCCACATCAGCTGATGCATGGGACAACCGAGCCGAAGCTCAAGACATTATCTCAGCTAACTTTGCACTTCAGTGGCGAAATTCTTTCATGACGATAGGCCGAATGGATATCCTGGCCAATCAGAAGCTAATGGGTGTGCCGGATACCCCAACTGATTTGGAGGAGTTTTTGCCGTCTCAAATAGCTCATTCAAAACCGCATACAAATTGTGTTTATATCCAAGATGGTGACAATGTAGAGCATATCGTGCCATCGGATTCAGATGGCGAGCTCTTGAACCAGATTGTGCTGCTCGGTAATGAAAATTAATGCCAAAGTCGTCATCGCCGTAAAACATCCCCAGAGTGATTCCACTGTTCGCTTCTATAACAGCCGCAATATCAATCTTGGTTATTCGTTCTCGAATGGCATTATAGATAAGAGCATCACCACGAACATCTCCATTTATCCACGTCAATTGAGGTGGAGCATCCGAGTCTAACTTAATAAAACGACAGCCCCCAATAATGGACTCAAATATGACATCCAAAAATTCATTGCGATCCTCAAAGACATGCACAGACTCTCCTTCCACATGAAACTCAAGCTCATTTTCATATGAAGAATGATAATGAGATACCAATAATTCCGCCCGTCCATTTCGCCCTTCCCATAAAAATTGGCCCGGTCTTCTTGGCGTTGTTACAGCCATAACCCATCGAATTGCATCGACACATGCGTTCTGAACTCGTTGCGTATCATGTAGATCCAGCCGATGAGGCAGAAAGGTGATTATCCCCAAAGTGCGGGGATCAACCGCTTCTGCCACTTGGGAATAACTAGGACTCTCACCACTGTGACTGTGATGACGCTGCCCAGCGGCCACAGCCGCGGCCGCCAAACTTTTGCAATCCAATCCACTCAATTCACACAAGCGGCCGCATGTTTCCCAATCTATACCACTGAGCTGGTCGACCAATACTTGATGCCACAGTTCGTCTTCGTCTCTAAACGTTCACGCCAGAACCGGCACGTCCAAGAAAGGCGGAAGAAGGAGTGGGCGTCGTCGACATATCCTAGAATGTCACACAGAAGATGATCGGGAAAATCAAATAGCGAGATTGGAGGAGAATCGTCGTCCATGATCATAATATCTCGGCCCTATCGATTCATCATGCTGGGTGCTGTGCTCGCTTGATGTAGATGTGCCGCGATCTTTGGTGAGCTTTGATTAGTTGTCATTGTCAGTTGTCATTGGTTGTGACAAGATTTTTGGCGTGTCAACTGTTATGTCAACATCATACATCATGGATGTCGTCACGCCAAAAATCGCGACGACGCGACGGACAACGAACAATCCCATCAATCACAGGGAGATCAGGATCGATGGTGCATGCAATGATGGATGCTCTCCTAGCCTCTGTAGAAAGACTGCATTATAATTCCAACCAGAGCATTCTAACCAGAACTCCATTTATTAGTTCTATCTAGTGCGAAATCTTTCTAAAAGCACATTCATCATCATGGTGAACACTCCACCCATCGACGAACAAGAAGTCTACGAGTACTACACGGAGAATCTCCTCCCCGCCCTTCTCTCGTCGCTCCCAATATTATTATCGCGTCTTGTACACGACGCCACATCATCCTTGTGGTACTACACCACAAGGTTCATTCAATTCTTATTTCCAATATGGTTTCGTCGTTGGACGGTTGATACCACTGACTCAATTGCACGCGCTGCCAGAGATGTGGCAAGTGAGGGAGGGGGACTCATTTCCCATATTTGGTCGACTGAACATGACGTCATGAAGTCGGACAATTCAACATTTGTAGATTACATAATAGAAAAAATGGATTTGAATAAAGACGGTAAGATTTCAGCAAAGGAATGGGGTAGCAATGCAGAAGAGATGAAAAAAGAGGTTGAAACTTTAATTCACCAGTATTATCATGCGGTTGCCGATAGCATACACAACCAGCAGCAAACGTCCTGGTATGCTTGGTTACGATCATCAATTGGCAATATAATTGCGGTGGATTGGTCCATGGGAGCTTATCTGTGGCACACATGCTCTGGACTCATAATAGTTCTTGTTATCACCTCCATTATCCCTGGCCGTCTACATGGGTGGACTGGTAGGGCATTGCGTTTACCCATTTTGGGCATGACATATATGCTCATTTCTGTCGAATTGGTAATTTACATACTGGTTCGATTTATCATTCGTGGACTGGAGGGGTTGTTTGCCAATGCAAAACATCGAGCGTGGCGCAAGGGCATGGCACAGGCCAAGACTTATGAGGAGTGGTATGATATAGCCAAGCGGTTGGATGACAGCCAAGGGCGAGAGGAGTGGCGTAACAATGTTCAGGATGACACCGCCTACCGATATTCCTGGCCGTTTATCCTTGAACTATTATCAGACTTGAAGGCATCAAGGGAAAACAATGACATTGTGATGGCATTGGCAGTATTGCAACAGTGTACGCGGAAAAATGTGGGGGGGATCATGAGTGATGATCTTTTTTCATTTACCAACTGTGGGGAGCCAAAACAGGTGGTGACAGAATTTGTCGACGAGGTAGTGAAAACCTTGCAGTGGGTAACAGAAGAGGTGAGGGAGAGGTCTCAGCCTCCACCCGATGTGGCTCGTGAAATAAAAGTTGAGGACAGTGCCAAATGCCAGAAGGATAGGTTAGAGTTTGATAATGAGCTCAAGTCAAAAGTAGAGGAGGAGAAGTCAAAAATAGTAAGCCACATGATCTCATGGGCAACACTCGGCATTCTTGGAGGTACGGGGCGTGATGAAAATAATGCCAAAGAAGGGAAGGAGGTAGAAGAAAAAGGCAAAGAAGAAGATGAAGCTACATTGGTCATAGATGATGTGCAAGCTGAAGCCGTGTTAACAACCTCACACCATACCACGAAAGAAGAATACGCGAAAAATTTGGTCTTGCGTGAAAAAATCATGACATTTCTGAAACGAGCAAGGGCAGCCTATGGTCGCACAGCTCTCTGTTTGAGTGGAGGAGCCATGATGGGTTGCTACCACTTTGGTGCAATAAAAGCGCTCCTTGAAACTGATCTGTTGCCTCACATTATATCCGGTACATCCGCCGGTTCTGTCATAGGGGCCATGCTTTGTACGAGAACAGATGAGGAATTGATAAGGGATTTGAAGCCGGAAGTGTTGGCCCCTAAAATGTCAATTTTTGCAAGCTCCTGGGGAGAGCGTGCAAAAAGATGGTATCGGCACGGGACAATGTTCGACCAGGATGATTGGTATCGGAGAGTACGATGGTTCACTTGCGGTGACATAACCTTTGAAGAGGCCTACAAAAAGACTGGAAGAGTATTTTGCGTCACTCTCTCTGCTACAAGCAAGAAGGCTCCCCCTGTTCTGATCAACTACATTACTGCGCCCAATGTTGTTATTGCATCTGCCGTTCTGGCTAGTGCTGCAGTTCCTGGGTTTGTTGATGCCATGAGGCTGAAGGTAAAAGATGAGAATGGAGTTGTTCGTGATCAGGCAAAGTTCAGTGAGGAATACCGAGATGGAAGTATTGACAGTGTAAGTTGATTTTCTGGCTCGATGAAGTTTTTCTTCGTGAAAGATAATCTTCATTGTCATCTCTAATATTTTGCTCTTTCCACTTTAGGACATACCAACAAATGGGCTAGCAGAGATGCTCAACTGCCGGTTCTTCCTGGCTGCACAGGCCAATCCTCACATAGTTCCATTCTTTTTCGATAACAAGGGTGACGTAGGACGGCCCAGTCGATGGTCCAGTGGGATGAGAGATGATTCCTGGCGTGGTGGATTTCTTCTTTCGGCCCTTGTAATGTATTTACTTAATGATATGAGAAGCAAGTTCCATTTCCTGAATGACTTGGAGGTTGCATTAGGGTTCACATCGACGATGATGACTCAGATTTATTCCGGCACCACTACCATTGTTCCTCAAGTGTGTGTGAAAGACTTCTTTTTGGCAAGTGTCAAAGTATTCATATGTATACGTGAATCCAACGTCACTGTAGCTAACACTTCCTTGCTCTCGTTATTTTTTTGGATATGATAGCTGTTTTCAGACCAATCTACAGATGATATGATAAGGTATTTCCAAGGTGGTGCTGTAGCAGCATATCAACATGTGGGTATGTTAAAGTTGCATTATAAAATCGCCCATGCATTGGATGAATGCCTAGCAAGTCTAGAATTTGATGAGGCTCCAAATGACCCCCCACGCCGTCGTCGCGCACAACTCCTCAAACAAAAATCAACAAAAGCAACTAATGGTGGTCTGCATTTCACCATGTTGGAAACCAAAAGTAAAAAACAGCTCCCAAGTGACACGACCTCTCCTGATTCGACGGTTTCTGATGGATATATGAGTGATGACGAATATGAGAAAGGAGGATTTGATGGTATTGAGTGTGCATTTGGTCCGCGACGTCGGTCATCATTCTTTTCTGAGGAAAATGATAATTGACAATGCCCCTGTTTGTCGTCTGCAGTATTGTGTAACTCTTAATCTTTACTTTACTGTCAACACAAACAAGGCAAGTATTCTTACTAACTATATTGATCAATGCTGGGGCTCTAACGGTGGTCCAATAACGTTTGTGAAGTCTGGAGTATTGTCGAAGTATGTAGCAAACCCCCCATCACGAATGTTCTGAAGATACTCTCTATAGTTGTCCTCGACAGAGCTGTTCGCGACAGAGTTGTCCTCAAACTCAATCTCTTCCAGTGAGCATTCGGAGATGGAATGCAAATCTTCGTCATCGTCGTAGCCATTTTCGAGGCTCTCCAACTCACCCATAATTCTAACTCGAATGGGTGTTTCATCTACGTAACCTACGCGGTCCAGCATGAAACGGTCAGACCTGTTCCTTCTGACACGTCGTTGATGCTTTGCCAAGATGGCTATACCGAATATTGACATGGCAATGCCAACAAATATTCCTACATTAACAAGGATGTCAGTATTCTGTGTTGGTATATTACTACTGTCTTGTACTGCCAAGATGGGTGGCAATACCGCCTTCACATCGACTCCGTCCTTGTTTGGAGATGTAGGTGCAACTTTATCTGTTGATGTTTTCAAATGAACACTCAATGCATTCGGCGTCATTCCTTTGAGATATTCGCAGTGTTCTCCTTCGAACTCAGGTGCGCAGTGACATCCTTTGTGGCTACATATATAATGGGTGACAAATGAAAACGAATCAATAATACATATATCAAAGACCGATATCAGCAGGAGGAAACATTACACTCACGTGGAGTAGTCTTTGTGAGTCAAGTCGCCTGAATCTACGCTCAAGTTGGCCTTACACAAGCCTCCATTAGTGCAAAATCCTCTCCGATGTATATCACCCTGTCCGCAATATGTCGTAGCTGGCTCTCGACACATCGCACCTGCGAAGCTGGAAACGGCATCAAACTCACTGCAATCACAAACATACTGGCCATTCATCAATGAGCAGGGAGACCCATTATGACATTTCATGTCATGGCACTGCTCGACTATGCTCTCGCAGGCGAGGCCAGAGTATCCAGGAGGACATACGCAATGCTCGATCAGGCCGCCACTGGTAAATGTGTTGAGGAGTGTGCCTTCGTCAGTGGAAATGAACGTGCAGTATCCTCCATGTTGGCAGTTAAGTTGGCATTCAGGTACGGGTCCCACGGCGAATTGAGGATTGATTTCAATTGGCATGTTATTGGTCTGAAAGTAGAATTATGATACCGGGGTATGGAATAAACGGGGTGCTAGAACGAGGCTAAATCAATTGTCCCCACGTCGCTGGAATCTTTAATCTTTGTGCTGCACTGCTGCACTGCTGCGATGAAACTAGATGGAGGATGCAGAGTAGAATGGTTTTATGTGTTGCTGTTGGCATGATGATACACCAACACCAAGGAGAGAGAGAGACTCTGTGCTGTGAACTTCGTATGATGTATGATGTATGAAATGGGCAAGCAAGACTTCGGTGAACGGCGATTCAAAATCCGTTCAAAGTATCTAAGATTTGAGTTCCTTAAGATTCGTGTCAGATGATCTTAACTTCCCCCCTGATTTGCTCCTCCACCCTTTTCCACCAGTTTCCACCCCACCCGCCCAACACCCGACCCGACGCACCGACGATGACCTCCTCGTCCCCAACATCCAGAGGACGACCCATTCGTTCACAAACACGGGCATCTGATTTGAGTGACTGCATAAACATTGCCATCCTATTATATTTGCAATCCTAAACATGGCTCCACTGCACGCACAGTTTTCTTCTTCGGCGGTATCGGCACTGCTCTTGGTTTCGTTGCCAGCGACGTCACAAGCAAACCGTCACAAGCATATAATCTCAGCAAATTCTCACTGCAACCTTAATTGTCTCAATGAAGGTTATTGCTCGTTTACGAAATACACCGACTACCCTCAAAAGGGTGACGTAGGTTACTATCAATCCTGCGCCTGTCGACCGGGGTTCGGCGGAGGGTCGTGCGAAAAACTCGTGGAAGAATGCCAACCTCCCAACTACAAATGTCATAATGGAGCTCCATGTGAAATGGACGATAACGGGGCACTAGGTTGCGACTGCTCACATGCATTTGCCAAGTCCGAGTTGGCAGGTTACATGTGTAGAAACCCAGCGATGCAGGCTTGTGACACGCTGGATGATGATAATAAAAGTTTCTGTACCAACGCTGGCGTGTGTCTTTCGTCCGCGACGGCATCGTCAAACCACTTGATGTTTTCTGAACCAACTGTGTAAGCTACAAGAACATATCATTATCCTGTTTTTCTTTGCCTTTTTTCCTAACACAAATAATTTGCTCGTAAACAAATACTGCAATCAACACAGTCATGAAGGATGTCGATGCAATGATGCCTTTTATGGCGAACACTGCGAATTTATTAAAGGCATGCCAGAATCCTCACTAATGAAGTCAACATCTTCGGGTAGAAGTGCTGGTACAAAAGCTGGAATTTCGATATCCTTGTTCGCTATCGCTGGCATTCTTACTGTCATATTCGTCATCAGACGAAAGAGAAAACAACTTCGGGTTCGTCTCGAGCAATCATGCGAAATGAACGAAGACAGATTTCGCAAATTTTATTTAGAGAAGGCTGCGAAGGAAAGCACGGTTGGCAACAATGATTATCGAGACAATGATGCTGATTTCGAGGAGGAGGAGGATAAGCTTGGAGAGTTTAAAGAAGAAGAAGATGACTTACAATCAATGCTAGAGAGCATAGACGATGAGGAAGAATTTGTAAACTTTCAGGCTGGGACAGAGTCAGAGTTTGTATGATCCCAAACTACCCACATTATCAAGTCTTGAATTGTAAAATGAATGTAATAAATCAATTACATGTGAATGAATAACAGAATTGCCCAACCTTGCAATCGGTGCTATTGAGAAACCAGTTCACAACCTGTTCTCAACAATTCATTTACAAGTCATACTAGCGTGCATATTATGCCTGCATATTATGACCGCACGCATCCAATTACATAGTACCACCCTGGAATAATCCCATGTGGAGTTTTTTCCTCGTGCTTTGTGCATTGTGCACCATATTTTTGCAACATGTATTGTCTTAGTAATGGAATTGCGCTGAAGTAAAAGTCTAAGGCATAAAAGCTACCCCAAGAGTTAAAGTGAAAGGAGGACCACTCACACACCCTAGTCCTGTTCTCCACGTGGTATACCCAGAACTTGGCATAGATATTCGTTGCCCATTAAGTATTGATGATAAGCATCGCACCACTTCCTTTGTATTGTTCATCATACAGCATCATACTATGTGAATGATTTGTTTCATGGGTAGGTGTGATTGGAAAGATATGTGAAAAGAACCACTTTCAGTATGAAGCAGACGGCATAGGACTTGACATGACTTAGACGAATTGAACTGGAGTGAAGAAAGATCAACAAAATGCATCATACATTTTGTTTGTGAGCCGTATCAATTGCTAGTAGCTGTATGATCTAATGCATGTTGAGTGTAAAACCATTTCTCGGACTACGATACCTTTTTTGTAACACCATCTTTCGGACATTTGACCTGTTACATTTTGTGAGTTTCAGGTCTAATACCGTCTGCTTCTTATACGCGCTGCATATGATCTCCTCCCAAATGTACTTGCAATGGAAGATAATGCTGAGGTAATAGAACCGCTGAGTCCTCTGCTCCCATTAATAATTCTAATTCATAGCTGACGCCGATCTGCATCAAATGTAGCTTCTCTCGCTTCATCTGACGCAGTCCAATAGTCTCTATGAGAGTTCTGTGTAATCTCATCAATGGTCCAACCCTTGTCCCGAAGTTGTGACGCCAAATAATTAAGCCGAATGGCATTGACTCCGAAATCAGTATACCCCACTCGACTCGCAGATCGTACCTGAACGCCATCTACACCCTTGGCAACCGCGAACTCGACGTCGTCAATGTATCCTTTCTTGAGACTTTCAAACTGGCAATACAGATAGGAGTCCGTCTCCTTGACGACGGCAAACCCTCCCCCGTCGATTCCTCCCGTCCAGCTGCGTACGACTTGACCACCGACGACAACGTTTGAAGAGGTTTGGGATCATTCGCTGGAAATTTCCACGGCTGAATGAGAAAGTCAACTCCATACTGCTGGCGATCCGAAAGAAGGAAATCCCCCGTCGTTGAGAAACAATTTGGATTACCATCGCAAGCCCGAAGGCCGGGGGCCGTCACTCTGTCATCCTCTCCTTCCGTCGTCCTGGGCAACACGCCGAGGTCTTTGGGAGGCGTCCCACGACGCTTGGGCTTATCTGCGTATAAGGAATAGTCGGGTACAGCATTGTCAAATGCATGAGCAGGACCAGATTGGAGACAAATGAGTGACGATACTGCCACTACAGGCGCCGAGAAGATCACCCTACGTTGTGCATCATTGGGTTGCTGTTTTTCGGGTACTGCTGGTGCTTCTGTCTTGGCAAACGAGAAACCCGACACTGCGTAGGAATGCAACGAGACCACACAAGTGCAGAGGACGATGATCATGCGCATGCTTTTAGATACTACTGTCCTTTCAACCTCGCTTTCAACTTTCAACTTTCAACTATCTATTGAAATCAGATTTTACTGCAGACATGCTGCAGACAATCCATCCCATCACGAGCTCCCATCACCCATTATGTGGTACCCCTCTATCACCCTCCATCACCCATCACAGCATTTAAAATAGCGGGAAGCAACGCGCCAAGTTATTGATTTCAGACAACGCACCCTCCCTCCAACGCAACCTCCTCACGCACACACTCAACCCACGCCTCACAGCACCTCCATCTCTTTCACATACCCCCACATAAAAGAGGGGCCAACGAGGCCAATTTTCTCATAGCATCATGGCATTCTCGTTCAAACAGCTCCCTCTCATCTCCTGTCTGCAATGCTTCCTTTTCCTCTCCCGAATGCCCCTCTTCCAATGCTCAAGCGCAGGATCCGGTGGAGGTATAGGTACAGGAGGCCGACACTCCTACTCCTTGTCAACATTTTCACCATCGGGCGATATAGATCAGGTTGTAAGGGCAATGCGTGCTTCTATGCTAGGTGTGCCAATCGTGGCACTTTCCATACCACCTGTCGATGAAGTCCCTACAACATCTGATGTGCCAACATCTGCAATAGAAGGAGAAATTGAATCTGATTTAGAAACATCAGCGCCATCTTCAAAAGGAGCCACAGCAAAAATTATCAATCCGCTTCCCTCGCAAGGAGGCATCTACCTCTCCATGCCCCTACGATTCCTCACGACATCTCCCTTCCTAATCGACGATGGAACTCGTCGTGTCACCCAGATCGCATCCTCTATCTGTGTCACCCACACGGGAGTTGGCGCCGATGGACGTGTGCTATGCGACATGGCCATAAAATTAGCGTTGGACTACAGGTACATGTATGGGGAGGAGATATCGGTGGAAGAGCTGTTGGAAGGGTTGGCAGAAAAGGTTCAGGAAATGACGATGAAGCCGGGGTCGAGACCATTTGGGAGTGCATTATTGGTTGGGTGCTTGGGTAGCGATTGTGGACATGGAAACAGTCGACCGACTATGTATCGTGTAGATCCAAGCGGGGCTGTAGTCATGTTGAGTTCTTTTGATCATAGAGATGGTTTCCATCCAGGCACAAGCAAAGATTTGGACCAAGAAACAATAGAAGATGTTGGCCGAAGAGGCTCGGTTGCCTTTCTCGGGAATTGGGATCCCCTGCGTCAAAAGAAAGATGACATCAGAAGTCAACTGGAAAACCAACAGTTCACAAATGAAAAGGAACTACAAGATTCCTTGATAGATGCCGCGAGACAAACATATATTGATGATATACCAATGAGTGAGGAAAATCCCTCGAAGTCCACGGGGAGAAGATTAAATCAACCGATACTATTTGCATCATTCACTCGTGAACGTGGCTTACAAATATCTCACATCATGAATCATGAATTGCACAAAGGATAAATATATGAAACGAACCCATGGCTGAATATTTTACAGTCAATCTCTGTTTATGATTATTTGTTAGTTGTTAACGATCTGCTGAATGATCGCTCTCCCTGTCCGATTCTTGGATACCATGATGATACCCTGTGATCCCATATCTCTTAAACCACTTCTTCAATTCTCTCTTCTCGCAAACATTGAACACATCTGCCTTGTATTTACACATTCTGTTGCAGTCATCATTACTGTTGTTATCCCCATCTTTACTTGATCGAGTAGCAACATCCTCACTAGTTTCATCTCCCTGACACCATTTTTGCGAACATGATTGAAACTCTGCATTATATTTGATACAATGGATGTTGATTTCGTTGTAGGCTCTTATAACTGCATTAAAACAATCGCTCACATCTTGCTTAATTTCGATGCATTCTTCTTCGTGTTCGTCATCGTCTTTACTACTCCCACAATTTTGTTGGGTGCTTTTTGCGATGGCACCTAAGCAGTATCGATTCAAGGGAACGAGGATAGTAGAAGATTGCAGGTGGAATGAATTGTAGGGTAGGAATATTGTGGAGAGGCATCCGAGGAAACACGATCCAAGAAAGATGAGTTTGAATTTTCCGGGGATTTGGTGGTTGGGTTGGCTATGCCGTGGCATGATGTTGTCAAATGACCTTTGATCTTTGATGGACGCCTGGCGTCTAATTCGAATAGATGATCATTCAGCAGATCTGCGACCCTCTAAAGTTTTGGGATGACTTAAATGAGATAGAGCGACGCCGGAGAAAGGTGCGATACAATGGATGAACTGATGGTGGGTGGTGGGACGAATGAATTTTGTTGAGTGTGAGTGTTTGCCTGGGTGTTTGCTTGGTTTGTCGGTGTTTGTTGTGCCAAATGACTATGTAGTATAAGAAGGTCGCTAAGTTTGGTACAAAGTACTAAATCCTCTGTACTGAGTAAAGTCTCTTAGCGATCGGAAGAGATTTTGCTTCATCGCTCCATTCATCTCCGCGTTCTCCAGATCTCAGATCTTCCATTGCATTTCCATCTGTTGATCCTCTCCTCAACCAAATCCATTCACCCGAATAAACAAATATCTCCACCATGGCGGAAACAACTGATGTACAAAAGATGAANCTCTCCTCAACCAAATCCATTCACCCGAATAAACAAATATCTCCACCATGGCGGAAACAACTGATGTACAAAAGATGAAGGGTAAGATTTTCTAGCACACCTCTCCCATTCTCATGAGCTCCTGCTCCTGTTGCGCTAGGGGAAGTGGGCGCCGGATGGATATATCGGCCATATCGGCGCCGCTCGCACCTGCCGCAGAAACCGCCCACACGCGAACCACTCACATGTATTTCACCTTGAACAAAATATTAATTTATCACTACACAACATCGCATTGTAACAGTCACGGAACTTCGTGAGGCACTCGCCAAACGTGGTCTTTCCACCGATGGCCTGAAGGCCGACCTTGTCAATCGATTGCAGGCACGTCTCGACGAGGAGGAGTTTGGTATTGTCGAGGCCCCTCCGGCGGGAGGGGCTGCCGCTGCTGCATCTGCACCTGCTGAAGAGAAGCCAGCGGAGGAACCTGCTGCGGCGGTAGAATCTTCAGAGCCTACAAAGGAGGCAGCGGCGGCGGTGGAAGAAGCACCAGCAGTTGCTACGACAGCGCCCGCGGAAGAAAAGGACACAGCAGAAAAGGCTGCCGACGACGACAAAGTCGCAAAGGAGGGGGAATCAACCAATACGGAAACCGATGCAAAAGAAACAGGGGAAGCTCCCAAGGTAACTGCAGAAATGTCATTCAAGGAAAGGATGGAACAGCGTGCGAAACGTTTTGGTATTCAACCGAACGAGAAGACGAAGCAGGAAAATCGTGCGCAGCGATTTGGGACTGGGAATAAGGGAGGAGGAGGGGGCAATCAGAATAAGAAACAACAGCAGCAGCAGCAGAAGGGGGGAAATAAGGGTAAGGGGGGACAAAAGAAACAGCAGCAACAACAACAAACTGGAAATAAGAGACGTGAAAGTGGTGGGGGGGGTGGCGACAAAAAGAATAGCCCAAAGAAGCAAAAGGTCGCAGAGACACCACTGTTGCCCAAGGACGAGATTGAAAAACGGCTGGCGAGGGCGGCAAAGTATGGAACAACCGAAGGCGTGGATGAGCTGAAGGCAATGTTGAGGAAACATCGATTTGCAAAGTAGATTGTTTTGGATTTGTGGCCATGGTGTTGGCTTTTTGTGTTTTATTGGATGTGTGCCAGGAGTAAAGATGTGCAACGCATCGATTTAGAATACTGAGGAGAGCATGCACTGGGGATGATGTATCTCTTCTTGAGAAGTAATAGGAATCAAATTGATTTTCATAGATAAAATGAATAAAGCAACCATCATTATTTGGGTAAACAAACTTATCGTATTAATTTACGTTCTAAACAATTAATAAGAGAACGTGTGTGGTAGGGCAAAAAAGGGCTCTCGGCGCCACAAGCATGGTGATTGCTTGGTACGTCAGAGTTACAGGGATGAGGATGACCAACAATTGGGACAATGGGTAAATACTCAACGCAAAGCTGCAACAGCGAACACGCTGAGTGATGACCGAAGGAAGGTTTAGCAAGCATTGGACTTGTATTTAGGGTCAGGTGAATAATCCAACACTGATGAAGAGAGATCGAAAGCTTTGTGAAAGTTGGTCTTGAGAGTAGATTCTGTAACAGTATATTCTAATTGGCAATCCGAGCCTTATGCGTTTCTTGGTTCTTCAAATGTTACTGCTCTGGCAGCTAGATTGTCATCTCTACCTAGGATGGATTTTTTAGTATCAAGCTGCTTACCGAGAACAAGAGAGTTTCTCTTCTCGATGGCAAGGAGAGGAATCGAGCTATGAATATCATCACTTGTGAACACATCCTTATTCTGAAATTCGTGCATAAGCTTTTGCTTCAGTTCATCGGCAGTCAAAACCAAGTCTTTCCTTGCTTCCCTTCGATTGTATTGCACCATGATCTCCAATAAAATGCAATTTTTGTCATCATATTCTAGTGTGACAAATGGTGATGATCCACCCCATTCAACGGGGGTAGGCTCTTCGTATGTGACCTTTACCATCTGCTTCTTCCCCTCATAACGCCGTTCTTCTGTGGTCTTTTCCTTCTCCGTGATTAGCTCTTTCAGCTTTGCGGTATCCACCTTTCTGTTCATGGTAATAGTTAATGTTGTCACGCCTCTGCTTTTCCAGTTTACAATAAACGTGCGCCTTGAAACGAGGTATGAAGCAATAAGCCACGCTACAATACTAATGGCAAACCACACAAGCATGTTCTCCTTGATGACTACATCAACAAACCCAGCCATCCAATCAGTATCCAACACTGTCCATTCCCCTGTGATTCGGTCGAGAAAGTCGAAGGCTATCGCCCCAGCGAATATTGTTTGCAGAATCTTCAACGACCTCACAGCATCTCCATTAGATACTTGAAGTGCGCACAGTTGCTTTGTATTCTTCACAAGCTCTAGGCTCATCTGAACTGTCTTATTTTGAGACTCAACATCTACTCTTTCGCGTAGCAAATCAAGGTTCCGCTGCGATGCTTCCAAGTTTTTCTTCACATCCTTCACTCGCCGTATCAGCTGATCTCTCATTCCAGATATTTCTAGCCGCTGGTATAGTGACCTTCCTGCCTGTTCCGGCGGCTCTGGTGGGAGATCCATCATATCTAATCCCTCGTCGAGGTATCCAAGAATTTGATCGAGTATGATGATTTCTTTTGAAAGCGTGCATATTCTATCTCGTGACCTGGCCAATGCCAAAGGATCATACTCGATCGCCTCGACAACTTGATACGATGCCTTTAGGTCGTCGTTAAGGATCCAAATCCGAGAGAAGAAGTTTTGGAGGAAGAGGTCGAGGGTGGTAAATTGGAGGTACGCACAAAGAAGAGGCTCGTAGTTTCTCGCACTTGGACCACAAACTAGTAGTCCTTGCGAGCCAAATATCAACGAGTCTTGTTCGCTAATGTCGTAGGCCGCTTTTGTGTCTCCGATGACTTGCTTGAATTCATTCTCGTACTCTCCTTTGTCCATGTACTCGCCCGCCGTCAGATGAGGTGTTATCTCGTTTGCGATGATCAAATTGATTTTGTTTCGGTTTGGAGAATCGCCGATGAACACAAGATCCATCAACTCTCTTTGGTATTGAGAGATGACAGAATCAACGATGGAAGATGAGTCTTGCTGTATGTCAACAAGGATACGAGACAAATGATCTAGGGATATGTTATCCTTGATTCGATTCATCACAGCTTCCAATTGCATCCCGTAAAAGCAAGTCCCTTCAGCATTCATCGATACGCCAAAAGTCTCTACTTGGACTACACCCGGGTCTTCGCGAAATCTTATCTCTGCTTCAAAGTTAATGTGATTTGTTTGAGTGTAGTCCAAAACTTCTACCGAAGTGAGCTCAGGAGATAGTTCCAGGGCTGTCCCACTTGAATCTCCGTCGATAACGCTGGAAATATAACCTCCCTGTACTCGTTCGGTGGATCCTACATTGTTGTTCAACTGAACGAGTTGGTTGGCACCGAAGGGTATGTACTCTGCAACAATCATTGATACAGAGTTTAGCGTAACGATCTCCTCCAAATTGTCACGAATGTTATCGATGCCAGTTTGTCCCGATTCCTGGGCCCGATGAGCATTGGACATGGTCGGCCGACCGCCATAGCGTAGGCATTGAGGAATGTATGCAGATGAAACATACGAAACATCTTCGGTGTCTGTGGTGGTAGAACGTTTCTTATATCCAGATGATGATTCAAGCCAATAACTTTCTCCATCCCATGATGTCTTCAGCAGTTCTCGTGAGTCTGGCTTATGTGCGAAGGCGTTGATAGCCTCTTTTTCCCTCCTCGACAAGCCTTTTAGGACTTCTTGTCCTTTATCAGATACTTGATATAACACAACGGGCTTATACGACTTTGATGACACAAGCAGGGCACTGATCAGTTCTTCCTCGCGCAACAGCTCAATGTCGGAGTGGCCTTCTTGTGAAACATTCACCCATACACGTCTATTCTCTATCAATGCTGATTGAGGTGCGTAATCGTAGTCGAATATTTCAGATATGATTCCTTCGTAAATGAGAACTGACAATGGCTGCTTTCGGATCCATCTATCCGATCCCTCTCGATCTGTGGCCTTCTTTGTATGGAGGTCGATCAAATATAGCAGCCTGTTTTGGTTGTCTGTCAGTCCCTGTTGAGAACAATCAACGCAAAAGATGCCATCAAAAAATATAGAGGGACTGCAAAGCAATGACTTGGTAGGTTGTGAACGGAGACTTACTGTATCACCGTCATCGCTATCTTCGACAAGTGCTTCAGAGTCGGACTCCAGTCGCTCCGGGCTAAGATACGATGCAATCTTTGGAACGAGCGAAAATTGGGGTTAGGTTCGCTGAAGTTCCAACGACATGTTGAAACGATTCATTGCAGTGATAATACGTTTACCTTGGCCGCATTCATTGGCGAATTTCATAGGGATTCATTCGGCTTTGGTCACCGCATTCGGAATCGCATCACCGCTTTGACTAGGGACGAGATCTCCTCGTGCTCAACAAATGAGATCGATTTTTTTTAATTTTGATTTCATTCGGTTTGCGACTAAATTTTTATTGTTTTTGTGCGAGAGACTTCTACTCACTTTTTCTTATCAGCTGAAGATGATAGCCTCTGTGATTAATTACATGGCAAACACCCACTCGTCAAGGAGGCTCGATAGCTTTCTGGATGGGGTCTTTCTAACTCTGTTTCTGACATCAGTTCTATTCATTCGATATGCGTTTCTACACGAAAATACAAAAGAAGTGTTTCAGCGTAACATGTATTCCAACAACGGTTTCAGTGACCTTTTATGAAATGATATGGTGGTGTCAAGAAGCTAACGCTTTGAGATAAGGAACGGCCTAAGGTTTGTTCGAGCGTTACAGGGAGAAAAGGATGAAGTTGTTTTGCTATCCCATATGAATTGTCTGGTGCTCTGTGCGAAAAATCGCTTGCTCAACGAACAGAGTAGAGTAGTAAGAAAGTGACTTTCCTAAATATTTCATTCATTTGGATAATGAGAACCGATTGGATATGTACAGAATGCCTCTGCCAAAAGAAGTTGCCCACGAAATAACTGCCTAAACTCTCAACACATTTCATGACATCAGATTCGAATTCATCATAAAAGTCTACTCAGCCGACGGAAATTCTAATCGATCAAGACACTTCCATTCATCCATTGTGCCAGCTGTCCTCCATAAGGATATTCCACTCACAGTAAATTTGACATCACCGTCGCTTCCATCGAGGACCTTCTCGAGTGTAGGACATTTATCCCTCATAAAGTTCTCAATAGATGAACGAGTAAGGTTGGGCCCAAAGCCCTCGGGGTTGTCATAGCAAAGAGACAAATGTGGAACCCATGGGTTGGATCGAGGTTCAAATTCTACCTTCTTTTCTTCGTCCGAGGATGAAGATGATGCTGGGTCTGCTGTGGCACTGGAGCAACGATAGAATATTTCGTACAGAGCGTTGATGAGCGCCTCGTGTTCGGGTGATGTTGCAAGGCTCACTTCTGCCCATGCCATGTCCTGCATCGATTCCCAAGTATGGAGTATTGAGGTGTGCTGACAAATCAATTCTATCGGCGCGTGATTCAACTGAGAGAATATCTTACCATTGTTCCTCCATTCACACCATCAAACTCAGTACCTACAATGATTCCGGTGGCAGCCAAATCTGGCCACAACTTCCCAACGTGATCAGCCCTATCCCTCCCCTGTCGCTTCTCTGCCTCGTCTAGGAGAACTTGCTTTACATTTTCTCGAAACATTCGTCTCATTTCCTCCTCCTCTGCAATGGTATTAATTCCATACAACGCAGTTACATGTGGCGAGGGAATGGCACCCCCCAAAGAGAATTGATCTGCTGCATCAATCATGGCACGGTCCAAATCGCCCTGACCATTACTGTCGATTTCCTTTTGTTCCAATTCAAGCCAGAGTGAATACCCAGAAAATACAAATCGTAGGGGTGGGCTTTTGGATGATGGTACCATTTCTGTTTTTGGTTCATTGGATTGTGGGATGTTATCGGCTCTGCATTCAAAATTGTCATGTGACAGCTGTCGAGGAATGTCTTCACTCAAATTGTTTGGGTGATTACGCAAGAACGCCTGGTGCATAGAAGAATGTTGATATTAGTGTTCGAACAATGTATGTCTTGATTCAAATTGCAATGCAAAAAAATAGTACGAATTCACCTTGAAAGCATGCTTCCGCCTAACCTGAGGCTTGGGAGGTCTCGTCCGAGCCAATCCAAATTCCTTGGCCATCATTGCAAGACGCCCTCCATCTTCACCGGCAGTGTAAGTGCTTAGGTTGAGAGTGGACAACGGTAAGCTGCTGGCGCTGGGATTGGGTGGCTGCAGTGGTGAGGATGGCAGCAGAAGGGGCATCCCGCCAGCGACGCCTCCGGCATGGGAGGTGAGTGCGCTGTCGGAGGGGTGATGGCGGTTTGACACGAATGTAATTCGTCCGTGGTCTTCCATTTTGCCAGATTGGTGGCCCCTTTGATGTTAGTGAGGGGCGCTGCGGTTCGGGGTGATAATGATGGTGGTTATGGTGGGTAATAAAAGTCGAAAGTGGTGCCTCTACCCGCCCTTCGACCTTATCACTAACTGCTTCATTTAGCCTGTGAGATGTGAATGAGGTATGATGTTGATGTTGAGCGAGATGTTTTTGAGTTCATCGGGGGGTGATGTTCGTTGTTGTTCTGTGATGAGAAAAAATGGGCGGAGTCACGTGTCATTCAGCGAGCAGTAGCAGTAGCAG
>JALLBF010000431.1:0-10741 GCA_036939945.1 Thalassiosira sp. AJA248-18
TTGCGGTGAAGAAGTTTTTGGTGGAGGAAGAGGTGAATGGGAGTGTAGATTTTGCAGTGGATTCGTAACTTAGTGATTGTTAGGGGGTATTTCCGGGGGGGTTCTACTATGAGACGAAAGATATATTGATATTACAAGGATGATCGGAAGATTGTTATCTTTCTCTTGTATGTATGTCTAAATTTAGTGCGAGAATTTATTAGTTTGAGCCACAAGAGAGGCATATTCGCGAATGATGCAGTACCTGTAGTGCCGGGCTTCTAGGGCTGTATCAACTGGGGTGGCGGCTCCACACGAATAATCTGCCCGCCTTCCGCTGTAGGCTATTCAATCAAAGGTTCTGAATGGTTTGATCTGTATTTTGCCGCTGTTTTGACCCAAGCAAAGTGTCGAGACAGGATCAACACCGTCCCCAGCCAAGCCAGTGAGATACTAACTCAAACAAAGATTTGATGAAGGGATGGCAATAGGTAGCACTAATATCTCTCTCAACAAGTAAATTGTAGCAATAAGGTAATACCTTAGCAATATAAGGAGGTAGTTAAAGGGGATGGGCGGGGGGGGTGGGGGCTTTACTTGAAAGATAAAAAGTTAGGAGAATGGGTGGAGCATGCCATAGCATGTGAAGGCCTAAGTAACTTAATATTAGAGTAGCAAAAAGGTTATACCTTAGTTAAAGTTCTTATTATGCAATCACCGACCACACATACATGCTCTCTCCTAATTCTTCCGCACTCTTCGATATACCAATCTCAATTGCTCGGCAAGAACTGCAGAACAGCATGCTTGACAGGCCCGATAACATTGATGCGGCATGCATCACGTTCTTCAATGCTGCTGGCTGTTTCTTCACTGATCCTGGTTTTCCATAGAGCAAGCTCGAAAATTGTTGTAGCCTCCTTCATTTCGTAGTAGGCAATCAAGCTTAGAATAATGTCCAGGCTGTTTCTGTCTGTCTCCCAATTCTCACCACCAGCCATTGATTCTAGAGAGATCGAAAACTCCTCCCCACTCCATTCCCAACCTGGGATTTCATTGATTTTGTTCTCGATTGCTGTTTGGCCATCCTGACTAAGAGTTCAAGGGAATGTGATGTTCTCCAAGGACGAGCAACCATTAAATACTTCTATTCCAACCTTCTGAAGCGCTTCATTGAACGATACCCCCCTCAAGCCGCTGCAACATTGAAATGCAGAATCATCAACCTCAATAACGGTGGAAGGAAACTTGATGCTGTCCAATGATACGCAATTACAAAATGCGTAACCCCAAATCTTCTGGAGCCCCACATTGAACACCACCTCCCTCAAACTGCAGCAACTGTAAAATGCTTCTATTCAAACCTCAGTAACGGTGGAAGGAAACTTGATTCTCTCCAATGATGAATCACAAAATGTATTATCCCCAATCTTTTGAAGCCCCTCATTGAGCACCACCTCCTTTAAGTTTTTGCAACCGCTAAATGCACCATTGCGAACCTCAGCAACGGTGGAAGGAAACTTGATGCTCTCCAATGATACGCAATTACAAAATGCGTAATCCCAAATCTTCTGGAGCCCCACATTGAACACCACCTCCCTCAAATTGCTGCAACCGTTAAATGCCTCATCGCCAACCTCAGTAATATTCGAACGAAAAATGACAGTCACATCCTTCGGCACCGATCCCTCCCCCGCGTACTCAAACACCTCTGTCGATGTTCGCGTTCCGCTGGTGCTTGCCATTATTTTATCCTTTTTTCGCCTTTGGGGCCTTGTTATTGCTTGTTGATGCGCTGATGAGACGAATGTACGAATACAATGGAATAGAGAATAGAAAACAAAGAACCACTCCCTCTTCCCTCTATCCCGCATTTATTTGTATCAATTCCTACGCGAATGCAAACCATCCAAAATAGATGACAAATCATCCGCAGATAGCAACCGACCCACAGGCCCACAGTAGATACAGAAGAAGAATAGATCAATCAATAACTAACATTCCTTTAACGAGTGTCGTAGACTCGTGGCCCAACGCCCAGCTAACAATGCCGCCCAGAGCTGACCTAGATAGCTATGCGGCGGATGCATTGACCATCGCAACATTTGCCCTATCATCAAAGCCAAACCCGACACCAAAGTCCTCTTTGCGGAACCGAAGGCGTCCTCGTATCCCTTTCCGAAACATCCATGGGATATCTGGCTTGGTTTCTACATTTCTAACATGCTTGGCCATTGCTACCCAGCAAATGGTACAATCAAGTCATTGGTTAAGGTTGTTTGCATCAGCAATTCCAGTCCTTGCTGCAATTGCATCTACTGTCACAGCCGCTTCCGGCATGACTATAGTGGATCAGGCTCCGAAACAAACTGTCGTGATGGAATACCCCATCAAGGTCATACCACCCCATCGAGATGCGTTCCGACGAACAGCTTTCTCCGTCTTCTATCTGTGTGCTCGAATATGTTGGAACACTACCAAAATGTATCGTCTTCTGGGTTATTCAACAACCAGTGGTAATGAAAATGATGATGTATTGGATTGGCTTTGGGGCTGCGTTGCTCTCTGCTACGCGATGAACTACTTCATTCCCCGTGCTCGAGATGTCGATTGGTTTAATGGAAACACTTATGTATTTGTGGTTCCTATGGCTCTCGGCCTCACTGCCGATGCTTTTTTCCAATTGCCTATTCTGCAATGCAATGGCAATGCATGTTGGAATGAAGACGCTATCACACAATTTGATCTCTTATGGGTGATTCTTTCGGGCCTTGTTGTTGCATTTGTTTTCACACTGGCATTTCGAGGAGTTTTAGATATACGCAACTGTTACTGGAGTGCCGCATTGGTTGTCCATGGAGTAGTTGCCTACCTGATTGTCAAGGCAATACCCTTTCTGGGAATGCAAATAATAATGTCAAGCTAGAGGCTCAATGATATGTTTCGTTTAAGACTTGATTACATACTTTCAAGCTGGCTGCGACTCTGTACATCATCCATGGATAAAAACGTTCATTGCAATGGAGCCAGTGTTAGCATGATGACCATTCTTGCCGATGCAATGGCCATTCAAATAATGACATCGTGAGTGGGTATGCATCGTGTTCACTCTAGGTGGTTGCAAAAGCAACCCCGCCAATAACTAAAGGAATGCCAAGATGCAACCTCACAAAATCTAACAGTGTCAAAATCATCATTCCATGCCCACAAGCAGTAGTAAATGTTTGCAAAAGATTCACTGGTCGCTGTTTGCTATCATCAATATGTGAGTCAAAGTAATAAAACCCCGGGAAGCTAACAATGAAATAAATGCCATAAAATGCACTTCCCCAGACATATGCCATTGTCCTATCTTCAAATGAGTAATAGGGAAAGCTTGATATGGTCAAAGTTTCCATAAAGGCGGTAAAGTAGCTTAAAAAGAGGATTGTAAACACAAACAGCAAACTTTTCCTCCACCCCTTGTCATAGGAACGATCGACATATCTCAAAATCCCATTGCTTACACACACATGATATGTGCAAAAATAAAAATGAGTTGCCAAGAACATGGCGATTGGAACATCATTTAATCTATGTGCAGGCATGGTGTATTTTGCTTTTAATACCGAGTAGAAATAGTGAGTGTACCAGTAGTTTCCAATGAAAGAATAGGTAATGAGGTAGAGTGTTGCCTTCGTTGAATACCGTTGGTGAAATGGTCTCTGCGTATCTGGATTGACAATGACCTTGCCATTTACAGTAGGGGTGCTCGCTTGAGGATAAATCATCGGCTGCAGCATCAACGGCAGCGCCAACCCTCCGCAAACTCCGGCATATCCCCAAGCGGTGAAATACTCGTAGCATTGAGAGACCACGATGAAGCCAAATATTCCGATCCAAATGGCAGTGTAATACCATGAGAATATTTCGTAGCAGTATTTACTTGGCTCCGTGTGCGGATTCGGAAGTTGCAGCGGCATGTTGTGATCAGATCCCTGCTCTGATTTTTGTGGTGGGCGGGATTGTATGAAGTGCAATCCAACTAGGATGGCGAATCCGGTTGCCAACCAGACTCCCATGGTTGCCTCGATGGGGAGTGCGCTGAGAGGAGGTTCGCTCATGGTGCTATTGCGCTTAATGTAGGTAATGTGCCTACAAAATAAAAGATTGGGCGCCAATGACGCCATGGCCATGGCTCTAACTCGCCCGCCCCAAAGGAATTAATATATAATTTAGCGGGAAGTAGGCCTAGCTCTCCAGCCACCTCTCACATCATACTATCATCTACCTACATCATCCAACATCCAACCATGAACCATGATCCAACCTTAATTTGCAACACTCGCGTCGTCGACCAAGTTGATATCCGTCAAAGTTCTGTGGTCGGGTAGAGCACGCCCTCGTTTATGAACATCGAATGTCACCGCCACGATGCGATCGGCTTCGCCTCTCCCTAGCCCTCATCGCCATAGTCTCCAATGCGAGCTACACCACCATCGCTCCAATCCTACCTCTTGAGATTGACAAATATGACATCTCGGAACGTGGGATCGCGCTCATATTCTTGGCCTTCTCCGTTGGATCCTCCGTAGCGCCTCCTTTGGTGGCACGACATCTCGAATCGATGGGGACTTTCACGGTCATGTCGTATTCGATGGTGGGGATGTCGCTCTTGTTTTTATGCCTTGGGTATATTTTTGACATTGCTGCGCTACTGCTATCTTCGAATGATCATCCTGCGGAGGAGAGCACCGGTGCCACCAGCAGCAATCACAACATTCTCGTTGCAGGTCTATTGATTTTGTTACAATTCTTTATGGGCGCATTCTTCTCAACAATAACCACTGGGTATTATTCGTTGGCGACATTTGCTTTTGTAGAGAAAGAGTCTGCCATGTCATATATTGAGGCTGTGAGTAATTAATTGTGAAATGTGTATGATTATGCGCTTGGTAATCAAATCTCTGACCTGGTCTGACTGGCATATTTTCTGTTGACAAATAAAAAAGGGGGTGGGAGCTGGCTATATATTGGGCCCAGTCCTCGGGTCAGTTCGATTTTCTACGTAGTTTTGTCTTGCACTTGCCTTTCTTTGCTCTTCGTGTTCTAAGTAGTTCTGTCTTGCACATGCCTTTCTTTCCTCTTCGTGTTCTAAGTAGTTCTGTTCTCTATGATGAGATGGGCTATAAATTTTCTTACTCTGTCATTTCAATGTGTATGATGGTGATGGCTTTTCTAACATGGAAATTTTTCTCAATTCATAAGGGGTCTAAGACCCCCGTTGATGAAGTTTCCTCAGATTTGGAGGCTCCTACATCCGGCTTTGTAAAAAATTACAATTCATTTGATAATGATTTCCTTGCAGCTGGGAGTGTGAGGGACCGTACTATTGGACAACTTGAAGCAATGAATATAGATGGCCATGAAAAGATAGCACCGACAGCCATATCCCTTCTCAAGTTTCCAAAAATTCTCTTTGCGGCAACAACAATTATGTGGATAAACGTCTCGTGGACATTCATTGAGCCCCTATTGGCGAAGCGACTAAACAATCATTTTCACGTCGGCAAGAAACAAATTGGATTAATATTTTCCCTGTCCAACATTATCTATGTCCCCACAGTATTCCTTGTGCAGTATCTTCCAAGGCATCGCAGGTGGCGACATTGGACTATTTCGATCTCGACAATGTTGACACCATTGGCAGTGTTGCTTATTGGTTCCAATGCCTATTCTCTCGTGATTTTGGGGATCATTTTGATTGGTCTGCTTCCTACGCCCGTCTGGATAATGTTATTGCCTTTTATGCAAGACGAATCTACGATGCTGTTTCCGGATACGGACTTGAAACGGTGTGTGAATGATGTCACGGCTGGAATATACAATTCATTCATGACTTTAGGTCAAGTTGTGGGGTATACCATTGGTCCACTAATGGGGTCACATGGGTTTGCCATGACAACTCAACTTGTTGCTGTATTGATTTTTTTGCAATCAATGTTATTCTACTTTTGTACAAAAGGAAACAAACCTAGGACTAAGAGGGGTTCCACTTGCTAATTCTCATCTGAACAAATAAACCTTCATTTTGGAATGCTACAAATGATGTTTGAATTCAGAAAATATTCCTCTTTCTTTAGAATCACGTGCTGATTATATATTTGTTGCTTCATACTTAGTATCCATGAATGCCCTGATTCCATCACTGATTCATGCATTTATGGCATTGCACTGCATTCTTTTATTTTCAATGCATACCTGCCCTTTTCATATTCTATGCGTGTGCTTTCATAGGTACAGTGCACCTGCATTTGGTGCCATTGGTTTAGATAGTATCTCACTTACTAATGAGAGATGAATCCCTGTCTAAAACCTTCCTGTGGGTCTACTACCAGAGCAATGGAGTTGAAATTTAGGCAATAGAGTTGCTGCTTCTCATCCTTTGGAGGAAATATAGCATTCGAAATGTCATGTCCATGTTTTGTTCAAATATTTTTCATTGGAATTTTTGATGTGTGGAATGATATCCGACTTGATCCCCAGCACGTCATAAAGCATTTTCACATAAGTGCTCCCGAGCTTCACAAGAGATTCATAGGAAACCACCACAACATTCTCTTTCGACGGCAGGGCGCCAAGCCTCCGCCGCGTCCCTTTGATAGTTTCCCCTTGATATTCTTTGGCAACCCAATTTTTGTATGTTTTGTCAGTCGCATTTTCATCTCCCAAAATATACGTATTGATTGCATCCACAATTATATTTGTACCGACATCTTCCTCTTGCTGCCGAAGTTCTGTATTGTTGCAGTGTCCATGGCGTGCGGCGAATGATATCTTATCATCTCGAACTACAATGATAAAAATTTGCTCAACCCCTTGTGCATCGTACCATTTCTTCGTTTTCACAATATCCAGATGGTATCTTGTTGGATAAATCATTGCCTTGCCATTGAGTTGAAAACCCCAAATCGATTGGGCCATTGCATTACACTCCTTTATTTCGATTGGGTCAGTGTGGTCGCGTGTGCACTGTGGTGGCAGGACTACATCCACAACTGGAGGGTTGGGGTGTTGGTGACATGATCCACCCCAGGGCAGGGAGAAGTGTTGTACTTGCACGTCGCTCTTTTCCCGACATTTGTGACCTTTGATGATTTGTTCCATTACGAGACATTGGTGTGAAGTATTAGTGCATGCCACTTTGCAAGGCGCTGATCCTTCCCGATAAGGACCCGTAGTTTTTAAGGCATCTTCAATAATTTTCGATACGAATTGTGTCCCAGAGCTTTCTAAGCCAATCACTGAGTATATAACCTTGGGCAATATGGAGTATGCGGGAGTATGACTTACATCGTTAACGGGCGAATCACTCTCGCCTGAAACTTGTGCATTGTTGTAGTACTGTAAGCGAGAATTATCCTGTGCAGTGAAGAGTGAAGCCGTGGAGAGGAGTGCAACGAACATGATGACAGAGGCAAGTCTCAAATATGACTGTGGTAGCAAGGAGTGGCCAAGTCGATTCTCATTTGTAGGTAACTTGCGAGGGCTACTAAATCTGTTTTCGTTTGTAGGCATTGGCAGCGACCGACGCGGGGAGCAGTCACGTGCAGGCGACAGTGGCGGCGCCGTCTTCTGTGGGCTGTACATCAATTGATAGTATCACGTAAATCACTCAGTCGTAATGGTCGACTTGAAGACATCGGCTATGCATTCAGTGGGGCCGCTCGCTCTCTAGGGAGGTTGTAGCTGGGCTGTTTGCTTGGCTGGGACATACCTCTTCGGTGGTTTGGATGGCGCGAGCGGCAAATCATGGTGCGAGCAAGCGAAAGGCGGATGCAATGGTAATGGTGGTTGTGCTTCGTGCTTCGTTGGGGGGGATTTTCACCAATGACGATACAGCAATTTCGATTTAGCGGGCTGCGTACCATACCTACATGCCAACGGGGACCCTCTCTAGGTGTGAAGCAACAACAATGTTACATTTTGTTCCGCCCCCTATGTATGGCCCGTTTTATTCGACAATGGCAAACGCCGGCAACGCCACTTCCAGCTTCCAGAGCGACTTCCACGAGAATCAGATAGAGACATCAACAACCAACAACACAAGACCATGATACCTACCTATGCGATGCAGATAGAATGAAGAGAATAACCTGAGAATAACACATATTAAACATATTCATATTTTCCTGGATAGAAACCTGGAACCATACACACCATCCGCTGAGAAGCCAAGAACTGCATTGATATCGAAGCATCGAGGAGTTTCTCTTCCACGATAGCAAGGACAATCAGCCACCCGCTAGCTCCGCGAAAAAGCACGGCATCATCTGCGCCACTGTCCCAAAAACCAAAAAAAGAAAGCGCAAGAAAAATTTCCTGTGGTGGCAACTGAAATTATTACTGCACCATGACTGTTACGATGGAAGAGGCATTGGAACATGCCTGGACAGCCACCAAAGTGATATTCGCCTGCTCACCAGTTTTGGCAATCATTGCGGTTCTGTTGCTTGCGAGAGAAGACGAGGAGACCGAAGTTGCAAAGAGAAAGATTAAATGTGCTAAAAGCTGATAATGAATGGTGGGTGAGAGAGGGCGGCGAGAGCGTACCTACCTGAACGGATGGTTGCTCTGCAGACAATCTATCCACTATTATTTGACAAAACAACGACAATACTCTTATACTGAATTTTACAATGGTTACTTGAATGATGGTTGGCGGCGCTGTGTAATTCAAAACAATATGTTTCGGCGCGAAGAACCTGAGAAATGTAACGCATTTTTGTGAAAGGATGAAGAAGGCATTGGGGAATACACAATCTTATCGTATTATGGTACTATTGACGCTCCATGAGCTCATATACAGTTACGATAATCTAGCAAATATGTTTTTATGTTGTACACATTATTGTGCTCTCTTAAATGACAAAAATAGTTTCATTGAGTACTGGACCTGGGATTGATGCACTTTAATCATCATTATTTTTGGGACAGACTAAGATTAGATAGTATCTGATCGAAGAAAATTTCCCCAAAACCTGCACAAGCTGTCTGGGCCAGGTCTGGGCTCCATTGATGGTTGATGGTCATCAATAATCATGGCCATGCTCTGGATGGGATGGGGGGGGGGGGCAACATATGTAAGATCCTTCCAAAATTCTCATGTGCTATTTGAGATTCACCAAACTCTATTGTAAGACTAAAACTGCAGAACAGCATGCTTGACAGGCCCGATAACATTGATGCGGCATGCATCACGTTCTTCAATGCTGCTGGCTGTTTCTTCACTGATCCTGGTTTTCCATAGAGCATGCTCAAAAAAAATTGTATCCTCCTTCTATTCAGTTCGTAGTAGGCAATCAAGCCTAGAATTATGCCCAGAATTTTCTAGTTGTCTCCCAATTCTCACCATCAGCGATTGATTCAAGAGAGATCAAAAAAACCTTTCTGCTCCATTTTCCACCAGGAATTTCATTGATTTTGTTCTCGATTACGGTTTAGCCATCCTGACCAAGAGCTCTGACGCCCCTTGAAATGCAAGAGAATATGAGGCTCTCCAATGACGAACCATTAAATGCTTCCATTCCAATTTGCTGGAGCCCCTCATTGAACAGCACCTCCCTCAAGCTGCGGCTGCACCCTTGAAATACAGAATCACCAACCTCAATACAGTGGAAAGTGGAAGTGAAGCAGGCAGGAAAGACTTGTAGCTGTTGCTTGATAGCTGTTGATGTACCTAGAGAGAGGTATTACCTACATAAACTCCAAGTCAACCCGCACCTGCAAGACCCTGGATGAGGTACGTACGATACTTACGTAAGTAAGAAGACATAATATTTTTTAAGAGAGAGCTCGCGCCTGGCTACCACTTGGAGACCACTTGGACACCACTTGGAGACCACTTGGAGACCACTTGGAGACCACTTGGACACCACTTGGACAGTAAGAAGACATTATTTTTTTAAAGAGAGAGCTCGCGCCTGGCTACCACTTGGATCACTTGGCTACCACTTGGACACCACTTGGCTACCATATCCACTTCTTGGCTACCATCATGGCGCACAATTTTCACTCAAGTTGTAGTATTATCAAAGGGGGAAACGAGATAGATTGGCGAGGCACTAAGAGAAACACCTCGAACCTCATTTGCCGCCGACGCGAACGGAGCTTATTTGCTGATTCATTTGGGAGCTTCATCTAGTCGGCACATCTGGGGCGATCCAAACCGGGCAAGACGCAAGACCCTTCTTTGCTCACTTTCGATAATCGAATATGCAACTTCATAAAACGTATATTGGAATGCATCATTATCCAGGCAACTAACTGTCTACAAGAAAATGAGAGATTAGTTAGAACTTGAGATACACTATTCGCAACAGCGAAAAGGATGCTAGACATTCGCCCAAATCAATTTTAGTCTTGGTGAGAATAGAAGCAACACGTTTCTTAGATTTAAGGCATAAAAATAGATTAACACAACTCGAAGACGCGAGAGCGAACAAAGAGCGAAACGCAGTTAAGGAATAGTTAATTCGACGTAAGCGGCTCGTCCTATGGAATTTTGCTTCTGATGCATAACAGAATGTAGATATCTAATATGTAGTTTATTTATTTAATCCAGTCATAGACATAGACGGCCCTCAAGGACCAATCTGTCGTGGTTGGAGAACATGCCTGTGTAAACTTGGCCAGATTTCATAAGGAGGGAATATGAATTGGCAAAGGGAACTGCCTACATGACCATAGAAAGCACGGCAGCAATTGTAGCAGAGGCCAAGAG
>JALLBF010000434.1:0-11482 GCA_036939945.1 Thalassiosira sp. AJA248-18
ATGTCCGCGTTAGGTCCGTTCGAAAAGCCCGTTGTTATCCCGTTCAAGTATAGCCTTGTGCTAATTGGAAAACACCATCAGAAAGAGGAGAAGCAGGGCTTTTCAACACTGTATCAAACCTCTACTAACTATTAGTAGAAGTGATTTCATGTTACTTTACATCACACCTAGAGTACCGGTGGTCCGTTATAACGGACCATAGCTTGATTCCTGTTAAAGGTGGGATGAGTTCGCGGGGGTGAAAGCCGGTAAAATAGTACCTAACTTCTATCTAGCCGGTTCAGTATGATTGTGATCACAGAAAAAAACAGTCAGGTGTTGGAGGAGGTATTGGAGGAGGTAGGCCTGCACACCATCGGCCATTATGTATAGAGAGGGGACGGCAAATTATAGCCATCCTCACGATCATTTCAAACCGCATCAGCTTTGTCTGTTTAACTTGGCATAGAATAGCAGTTGGCGATTCCTGTTGTCACTTGGTTGTTTCATTCGAAATCAGAAACAGGCATTGCGTCCGATGATGCAATTCCGGGCGAGAGCGTTGACTTTGTTTTACGGCGCGTCGAAGAACAATGATACGCCGTGCCGACAGAGGAAAGATCGTTAATAACGGCTCATAGATGAAAGTAAGTGTTGTGTGACGAAGCAAAATCGACCACACTATAACTTAGAAGTTCAAGAGTGGGAAATGAAAGACAATCTCCTTCGGGATAAATATTGTGAGCGTTGCGCTGGAGCTTGGCTTCCAAAGAATTTGCTTCAGCACGCTTGAGAAACTGGCTAAGTTAAGACATGTTACCAACAGCCAATTAATACTTCCCTCTTTTGAGCAATGAGCGGCTAACCTCGGCTGCCTACATAGTTCCTCTTTTTGGCACATCCTGATCGCCTAACGTTGCCACTTTTTACACTTTCTTCGCTCTCAACAGTTTCACTTTCTTCCATTGGATCCGTCTCAGCCGTGGTTTTTTGTGGCCTTACTCGGTTCTGGTATCTTATCCTACTTCTTTTATCACTTTCTCCACTTTCAATTTCTTCCATTGGATCCTTCTCAGTCGTGGTTTTTTGTGGTCTTACTCTTTTATGATATCTTATTCGACTTCTTCTATCTTCCATTATATTTTCTTCGGTCAAGCCGTTCCCCGCACTGTTGTTCCTGCCCTGTGCCTCGCGAAGCCATCTTGCCTGATTTGTGATGGCTGGTGGTGTCTAATTTGCAGGAAACAGTAGTAACGAGTATTAGCGCACGTAAAAACTTGTAGCTCTTGCACAAACGATCTGACTTACAATTTTGTAACAATGCCCTCCAAGGTAGTCGGATTTTGTGATGGGCCCATTCCCCCAAGGTTCACCACCGTCAGCAGCTCTTCTGGCTTTTCCAGCATTTTCTGAATGGAATCGCCACGGTATACCCCCGAGTCTGAATTCCGGTACACTCCCGAGTCTGGATGGCCTGGGTTTTCTATTGGGTCTTGACCGTGGCTTTCTACTGGGTCTGGACTGCCTTGTCCTTTTCCTTTTACACTTGGCGTTATCAGTATCGTCATCTTCACCGGTGCCATCAACATTGTCACCACCGTTGTCGTCACCGTTGTCGTCACCGTTGTCGTCACTGTTGTTGTCACCGTTGTTGTCACCGTTGTCACCACCGTTGTCGTCGCCGTTGTCACCACCATTGTCGTCACCGTTGTCGTCACCATTGTCGTCACCGTTGTCGTCACCGTTGTCGTCACCGTTGTCGCCACCAGTGTCTTCGCCGTTGTCATCACCATCGCCTCCACCGGTGTCTTCGCCGTTGTCGTCACCATCAACTCCGCCGGTGTCGTCAACGATGCTGTCATCGCGTAAGCAATAACAAGTGGTATCTTGAGACCAAAACCCCCTAACATTGTTTAATGAAGAACATGCTTGCCCACATTCAATCATCCCAACAGCAGATAGTTCAATGGTGGTTTTATCGTATCTCAGACCCGTATCGTCCAAGCACTGGCCATATCCGACATATTGAAATCCGTCAATCTCCTCAGGAGCTTCAATGGCTGCCATCCTGTAACAGGCCGTATTTGCGTTTGGAATCACGCCAGCAATAGATCCTTGAGCACTTTCTTTCACGGCAGAAATAGTAGCCGATTCACCATCATGTGTAGCTAAAATTGCATCCAGGTCTTTCCCTTTGTCGAACAAGCACTTACAACTCTGGGTGCCAAATTCGAATCCCCTAAATCCATCAATGTCTCTATACGGAGCACAGACTCCAGGGCAATCATCCGGCAAAGTGTAGCTTTTTAATAATAAATGATTGTAAGTCTGCTCCAAGAAGGGGTGTGAATCTTGGCACTCTCCTTCTCCGACGAATTCGTAGCCGTAAAAGGAATCAAGAACTGGCTGTCGTGTAGGCTTTGGAGAAGGAGAGGGGGTTGGGGCCTTTGAGGGGCTTGAAGTTGGCTGTTGAGGAAAGAATCACAGTGGGATGATTTAGAAGAGTTAGGTGAGATGAACCAATGAACACCAAGCAATACAATAAATCGCTTACTTCTGTTGGAGCCGGAGTGGGAGATTTTGATGGGATACCTTTTGTATAAGTGGGGGTAGATGTAGGTGCGCTGGTTTCAGCTACTGCTTTTTCAAGCCTTCCTTCCATCTGTAGGATGGCGGCGACGTCCTCTTGAAATTTGACAGTGTTAACGGTATTCAGAACTTCATCTTTTACACCTACTTGGTCAGACGTCACACGATATTTTACACCAACCAGATACTCTTCTTCCATAATTGTCCTGGAAGAAGAATCAGATGCAGAGATACTCTGTTGTTGAATCATGCATTGTACGTGTATGGTGGCTTCGCCCATATAATCTCTCACTATGGCACAGAATCGCACTTGCTCGTCAGGGTTCCTGTTGAGAAACGAATTACGGCATGATTTAAAATAGTGAGACTAGATACCCCCGTGAACGCCACGCAATACAACGAACAACTTACAGGGTCCTCGGTTCACCCACGATGAATTTTTGAGTCAAGTCCAATTCATCGCCCCCACAACCAGCAATACCTCCATTACCTATATTTTTGTGAGCAATTGCGGAAAGATGAAGTGCAAGTGATGAACACTGCAGATCTAGCACCAAATAATTGCATAAACATAGTAGAATGTCACGAACCATTCACATAAAGATCTGTTTCTGAGAATAATTCACAACCAAAATTACGAACATTTGGAAGGACGTAGCTCAATGTCATCTCATCAGTAATCCCGAACCATTGTGTCACCCCATACTGGCAGGGTGGAATCCCAGAAGAATTATTAGAGGCATGATATTTGGTAAATGAAAAGTAATAGCAATGGTCCTATACTTACCCACATTGCTTCATTTGCAGTTGTTGGTATCCATGCCCCTCGTCCAGTGTTGTGTGGGTGGCTAGAGTGGTAACTCTCGGGATGGTGACCCAATATTTTTCCGCCTGCATATAATTAAGAGCACCAATATGAGGTTTCATAAGATGTGACAGAAAACTAAAGAATAAAAATATAAATTGTTACCATCCACTTCTCCTCCCATCATGAAATAGTTGCCGCCCCATCCATGATCTTTGCGGTGATAAAATAATGCGCAGCGATGAGAAGGCTTAGTGGTCACACACTAGGAAATGATAGAGAAGCGGGATGAGTGGGGCAATGAGAACACTCACCAGTTCCTCCAGATGCATTTGGAGTGATGCTTCTCCCGAACTCAGAGTGAACAATAACCGTTACGCTATCCCAAAGTCTGGATCTAATAAGTTGTTTCCTAAACCCCTCTATTGCGTCGTTAACTTCGTCAAGTAGAGGATTGAGCTTGGGTTTGAGGCTGAAAAATTCAGTATGACCAAAGTAGTTTCAGTTATCAATAAATGGGAATTGCCACCGGAATACATTTTTACAAGACCATCCAGAACAATGATATGTAACTCACCTGAAATGTTGATCGAACCCTTCCATCTCACAAGCAAAGACATCACGATTTTTCCCCCGACGGGCTGCTCTACCGATCAGTCTGTAAATCATGTCCAGCTGTTTTCCTAAACCAGATCTTGGTATCAATGGGCTGCTCTCAATTGATTCTAATGTTTTTCGATAAGAGGCTGTGAGGCTTTGTGCGTCAGTGAAGGACTGGGACCACAACTCCGCATTGATGCTACTAAAATCTTGGGCTTCTGAATTCAATTTACTCATTCTGGGTATAAGCCGTTCGCGGCTGTTTGCGTTAGTGCCAGGCCTGGTAGCCCTATAAAACTCATCCGCACCTCTGTGATTGAGGATATCCACATTGCGTTTCAAAGCTGGGTCACCGATGAGGATTGATAAGCTTTTGTTAATGCTAATCTGGGCTGTGGATAATTTATTGCCCAGGACATCATGCATTCTACCCAATAAACCAGTATTGTCTCGTTCATTGAAGGCATCTACTCTGAAGCACTCCTCCTACATCATTGAAAATCATTGAATGTGTCAGAGCAAGGCGCATGAGCAAAATCGTATGAGAAATAAATCGATCAACTGCTGCACTTTGTCAAAAAAAGTTCAGCGCTAAGTTTGTCACCAACAAAAAGTTAGGTGATGAACAAGACTCACTTTCATCGTGTGATGGCTAAAGAGCTGGGTTGTTGTTTCGGTTAAGAAGTTGTCCTTATTTACTGGCTTTTGCAGGTGCCCAATATTTGTAAAAAAGATTCCTTCGTTGGCATTATATATACCTGTGCCATGTGACCAGGGACAGTATTGTAACAACAAAAGAAGATGATCAAGACAAAATAATGCAAGAGAATAAAGTTGAGCAACACACAAACTTCATAAAGAAGACAAAACGGACATGCCGGAACTAACCTGCGAAGGCAGATAAATGCTTATTAACACCAAAACTTGTGCAAGGTTGCTCAGATGTAGAAGCATCAATCTTGACCATTTCACTGCGTTGAAGGTACAAATCGTCTCCTCTCTCTTTTTTATAGTCATCATACAATGCTTCACAGCCGTCAGGATGAGGGGCTAGCATCGACATACTATCCACGCCACCAAACAGGTTTATAGAAACAATTGCTTTGTATGGTGTGTTTTCATCTTTCTCAGCTGGAGGCGTTGCTACGCGCTCTTTGCCATTCACTGCAACTTTATTGGTAGTGTGAAACTCGGGAATAGATACCATTAATACTTGGGCCACTCGAAGGGCCTCATTGGCATCATTCCTCCTACTGTAACTATCCGTGTAAGCAGCTTCAATCAGGGCTCTGTTCGTCGGATTAATTCGATCAGACGTCAATATGGTAGCGAGCTGGAGGGAAATTGCGTAGGATAAGACGTGAGGAAAGGATTGATTACAGACCATTTTTTGATGTTGAAGGACTAGGCATGAGACATACCTGTCCGACTACGTTTTTACTCGAACTCAAATCACCAACTGGAGTGAAAGTGAGATATCCAGCTGTGTTAGTTGTCTTTCCGTCAACATTACCGCAGCTCGCGTAAATGCTGAAAAGGAAGAAAAATGGTGGTTGGTAAAAAGCAATGTGGTCAATGGAGCACAAAAGAAAGACGAGCATGTCATGTGGCTCACCCTCTGTCCCACATAGGGCCAACCCCTCCTTCACAAGATGACAAACCATTTTGTATCAGACTATAAAATGCGTTCTGGCTTGAAATGACGTGGGCCATATCAAGTAACTCAGCCTCAGGAGCAACCAGCTAAAAAATGATATAGACAGCATGGTTAGGCTCGACTGCTAACGAACAAAAACACAAATGTTCACCTTAAGAGCAATGCATACACTTCACTCACATGTGCTTCACGGTGAGGACCAGCAGGGGAAAAATCCGGTCCATAGAACGAAAATGTGCCGGGGTTCCTAGTGATAAAAAGTCGATTTTGCAGAATTCAATGATGAGTATGAATACGATCTAGGACGAAGGATAAACAATAGAGATGAAAACGCAAGGCCAATTTGGTCAGAAGATGCGTGCACTTACCCATAAGGCGTTTCTCCGATTGACTCTTGCGCCTCTACACTAATAAGGCCGTCCGTTCGTCTGTGATGGGGAGATCTCTTCAGTTCAAGACCTCTCATGACTTGCATGAGTTTGAGGAGTGGACTTTTGATACCTCCACCAGAAGGATCTAAATCTGCAGCCGGAGATATGGCGTCGTTGTTCAAGACGATGCTTGCTGCAACAGCAGCTAGATTGCCCCTGTGGCCGTCACCATAAGAGAGAGTTTCCGTGCTATCATTGGGGTTGGTAAAAGTGAATGATCCTGCTTTGAATGCAGTTGAACATGCCTTAATATGCATTGGAGATGCATTGCTGTAGCCAAAGAGCTTGATGAGCGCTTTGCATACAAATGGAGGAGTATTGTCGTGGTTGTGCACAAAATCTAGGTAGGCATCTGTCTCGTGGTAGGCAGATATGATCTCAGGATCAACAATGTCGAAAAATGTAGGGCTGTTTCTGAAGCTAAATGCTCCGTTGCATACACGTACAACAGATCTGATGTTCTTGAGATATAGATAGTTCTTGCTGTGGGAATCCATTACTCTGAATACAGTTTCGGTGGAGAAATCAGCCATTGAATTCTTACTGTAAAC
Organism: Thalassiosira sp. AJA248-18; assembly: GCA_036939945.1. Taxonomy (NCBI): domain Eukaryota; phylum Bacillariophyta; class Thalassiosirophyceae; order Thalassiosirales; family Thalassiosiraceae; genus Thalassiosira; species Thalassiosira sp. AJA248-18. Next base: position 6,613 of record JALLBF010000434.1, read on the forward strand.
AGATACTTCATTGAAATCACTTGATTCGCTCAATGTAGTATATCCAGTATCGCCAAACATGGTTGGATCAAAGGCGCCGACACTCAGTTCAGATAGGACTTTTTCTCTTGTTGGTGTGGAGCTGAAAACAGTGGTTTCGTCTACTGTGGTGCTGCATAAACAAGAGTCTTCGATGATAATTCCACCGTCACAGTCATTGTCTCCAGGGTTGGGGTATTCCATCTTTTCGATAAAAAACAAACAAGGGGGTGTGGTCGGTTTCCCACTGATAACAACAAGTACAACCATAAGTGCAACCATTCAACTCACCTTTCCAACGCCCACGTCGCTGGAATCCCACTGCACATAGAAATAGCTCACGGTCTTGTCTAAGTTGACATGTTTTTGAACTTCAGGATAATCATCTGACATGTATACCGGCCACACTTTCTCGGGTTCATGAACAATCGCTAACATGCCATTTGACTGCACTTTTACTTGGATGGCACACGATGAGTCAGTCCAGTGAAACACATCCGTGACTACGTCGTTACCCCCACCAACATCCGAACAAGATTGCCTATGCAAGCATTGGCCAGCCCACATGGAGAAGGGCCCTATTCGTGTAGGATCACATGCTGAAGCAATAAAAGAATTTTGAAAATGCCATTTTCAGTAGAGGATAAAACTTGGAGGATTGGGCAATTAATAAAGAAAACGACGCACCATTTCGGCCCCAATCTTTACACCTCCGGTCATTCCCAGCATAAGTTAAGCGCTCAAAACGGTACTCGCTCAATATATCTGCCCACTTCGATGTGCTCTTGTGTGGGTGCCGATTATTGTAGAATCCGCAACAGGTGCTAATGGCGCTTGGCACCTTCTTGTTTGCGCACATGGTAGCCGTATTTTTCTTTGCTGGACCATTCCAGCCAGCAAAAATCTTGACTGCATCATTATAAAAGGGCAAATGCACACATGGCACATGAAGGTATTCATAGAAGACTCCGGGGACTACCTCCACGACTCGCACAGTATCGACCAAACATTCGCGGTCATGACAACTTAAGTTGCTGTCTAGGGTCACTATGGTCTGGAAATTACACATGTCTTGTGGTCTTCGACTTGGTAGAACTTCGAACACTAGATCTGAATATGGAAGAGTTGAAAAGGAACTGAGTGTTACAAGTGGCATTCATATTCGTAATGACTTTTACAAGAAAATCTTACCATCAGCATCATCAAAAGGACCTTGTGGGCAAGGACTATTGGGCTTATGGATACCATCCTGTCCCCGACCTTTAGATGATGAAGGTTTGTTGGGGTCCCTCCCTGAGCGCAATACGACTCTTACAGCTTGCTGGCAGCCTGATGAAGAGGGGCAATCCGGTAGAGTGTACCTAATATCAGGAGATTTTCTGGGCAAGGCTAATCGATTTGACTCGCCAACAGGCGGAGCAACAATGGTAATTAGCTTCCAATCAGGGTTTGAGGCGTCTGCTGCATAGTAAAAATCGACTCGATCATTTAAGGAAAAAGCAACGACGCCTGCATAAATGTTCACCAATTCACCGCCTCTTAAGTCGGTTCCTTTCACAGACGTGACAGTAATGCGCTTGACTGACTCAAAGTCCTTTTGGGTATTTGATCCATCTTTACATTCATCAATGGTATTGGGTTTCCGCCTCTCATTTACACGGCCGTCGAGTAGGAATCGGGAGCTACATTCCGAATTGCTTCCCCTGCACAGTGGTGCGCCAAGAGGAATGTCATAATCAGCCCCGCCTGTTCCAGCTAGCAACGAAGATTCAGGGACTGGGGTATTCTTGGGATTGCATAAAGCGTTTTGGAGCGGAGAGTCTGGGCCTAGAGTCAGCCGATACACTTCTGGGTCGCCCTCGAAAGATTTTGGGTCATCATGGGACAACGGGAGAGACGATCCTCCTAACAGACGGAACTTCGCATTCTTCTTCAAAAAATGATGCTTTGGTAGATCCGAGCACAGTGGGTACTGGTCGCCTAAGTATCCCCCATTGGGAAGTATTTTCGGAAAATAATCTCTGTAAGAAATATCCTTTATAACCAGAGGGTCGAGTCTGGAATGAGACAGGGACGATGATGGGTCAGCTTATGATAAAAAACATTGAATACATTGTCCTCCCATCATACAACAGGTATTAACAGGATTGTAAAGGAATAAGTCCAGCTTACCTGCTGGCAGTAGACCATTCTAGATCTTCATTATTGCCACGTCGAACAGAATTTACAAAGCCCGTCCACACCTTGGCAGAAGTAAAGATGTGCTTCTGTTCATAGTTGGCGATCTCCTTGCCATATTTATCCAAAACTGGACTACCATCTTCCCGGAGCTTGATAAGCCCAATGCTGTGTAGCTGTAGATTTTCTCTGGCATCACATTGTGCGCACAGCAGGTTAAGTGTAAATAGAGGACGGGGACAAATCTAAGAATGGAATACAGAAGACAAAAGTTTATCCGCTTACCGTGCGTAATTTTCATCTGGAAATGCTAATTTACCTGCCCGGTGCCAATCCGTCCACACGGCCTTGTTGCGCAAAAAGGTGAGCTGCTCTCCCTAACAAGTGATTTAGAGAAAACATAACTGAGTGGGCTTGATGAAAATCGACGCAATTAAAGATACGGTGCAGAATGCCTACCATTTCATCATCGAAACTAGTTCTTTTCATCACCTCTCTATACGAGGAAAAGCAGGAGGTGAAGTAATTGTCTAGCACATTGATGTTCGTTTCTGTATTGTCGGCATCTGCGTTCATACTCGTGCTAGGAAATTGAAACAAAGGAGAAATAATAGTAAGTTGATATGATATACCTGGCTACCATAAGTGCAAGCTTGCTGCGAGCAAAATACTGTGAAGCATACCTCGTTGCAAAGATTTTCGACAAAGCCCAACCCATCTTCTGGCACAGTTGGTCTTCTGCGGTTAGAATTACTTCCACCCAAACTCCTCGTTTCTGAAGGATGTAGTTCTTGAGATTCGACAGAAACAAATATTGAGACACTGTTGAGGTCAGAAATGGCACACGCCAAACAAAACATAAAAAATTAATCTTACAATGCGATGACTCTGGACCTTGCGATTGATGACATCGTATGTATCGTCTTCAGTTGGGTCAGGAGCCACCTCATTAGCAGAACCACACACAACTGATAAGTCGACAAAAGCAGGCAGTAGAAACACTGGATAAGAAAACACACTTCGCACAATAAAATCAAAAGGACAAAGAGTATCTTACCCACTCCACCGTTACCAGCCCAAGAAGGGGTGTACTTGTCAACAGGCTCTGCCGTACCAGTTCCAGTGGTAGACATGAATGAATAAATGGGTGTACTAACACATGCATCAGGGTGAAAACTGATCTTGCATTCTTCTTCATTAAAGGCGGTACGCTCGGCGTTGAGGCATCGTGTGACCAGGTCAGTCTTAGGATCGCCATCATCGGTCCGTGCTGCACGCTTCATAAACCCCCCTCTTCAATAGCAAATGAGAGAGAAATTGGTTATTCAAGTACAAATCATAAAGAGAATAGAAAAGATTGTAACTGGAAACTCACCCTGCATCCATCATGGGGTCATCCAGAGTATTGCCACTGAAAAGACTTCGCATGTCATGCAAAGCCCATTTATTCCCAGGCATGTAGGCAAAAATCGGCTTGTCCAGATTACTAAACGTTGGGGGGGGGGGGGGGGCATTCAGTCCTAGCGCGCTGACCTCGAATCACGCACATTTTCCCTCGCCCGTGACTAAATCCTCTCAACAGCCAACGAGTCTTTTTTGCTAAAAAAGATCTGTTGGGTTCTCGGTTCTCCTCATTCGCTGAAGTATCTAGAGTGTCACCTTCACGTCACCTGCACGTATGCGCTGCATTTTTTTTGCCATCACGTGCCGCCGGCACGTGCCATTCCATCCACTTATCATTTCATCGCGAATTGAAACAAAACAACACGAAAGATATTCATGATTGCTGTGTCTCAAGCAAATCGACCAGCTCCGCTCTCATCTTCAGCCCTTGATATTTCCTTTCTTTGCCATGGACACACATGCAAAAGCTCCACCTGCTTTGCCTGTTGCTGGGGCCATCAATGCCGCAGATAATATCATTGATGGCGGGGGCGCTGGCGGTGGAGTGGCGAACCTTTCTGCAGCCCCCGCTGGACATTTTCAGCCTTGTGATTGGGTCCGCTTTTTCGGATGGGTCCTCGATGGTGTTGAGCCGAAAGACAGATGCGAACATCAAGGCTGTGACAAAATTATCCACCATGCTTGCTCGACAGATGCAGAAATGAGACAGTTTGAGGTTGATGACCCCGAGGGTGCCGAGAATTTGAGAGAAGGGAGGGATTTGGAAGCCACTTGTCCATATGACTCCCATGGCGGAAAGTACTGTCTGGACCAACATCCACATGCAGATGTATTTCGGGCCCGTATTCAAGCAGCAGCAACATTTGATACTGCTGCTGCTGAGCTCAATGTGGCTGCAGATGCCTCCCAGTCCAAGCCGCCCAGCAGAAAGAGAACAAAAAATGGTAAAAGGCAAAAAATGTCTGATGAAGAAAAGAAGGCAGAGAGGGGGGAACAAAAGGCATGGGCCGAATCCTTATCAATTGAGGCTGTCACCTTGAATCCTACTACTGATGATGTTTTATTGCCGTTGGTGGCCGTCCCTGGTCAGATATTGACAGAACTACTCGAGAGGACTTTATGCACAACCACAGCATACCAATACCACAAGCTCTGCGAAAGAAAGATGATCATGGGAAGGCGATCGCCAACTTCATTAGAGCTGATCATTTCAAGAATCAAATAGTTGCTCCAATGAAAAAGAAGTACAACAATCATACGCCAAAGACCT